>QWTY01047132.1:0-10631 GCA_008033365.1 Pseudorectes ferrugineus | reverse complement strand
TTATTGAATTCATGTAATTAGTAAAGATATATGAGTCTTTTGTAAACACCACTCTGACAGCACCCCTGGACTCTCTCCTGCTTCTTTTGACTTACACTCTGCAGCCCGCCCCCATGCACTGCATCAGGGTCAGTCTTGGCCAATTCTGGTTGTTGAGTCTTCAAAAACACTGATCTTCAGAAATGCAGCACAAACCTAGTTTTTAACTAATCCAATGTCTTTCCTGTTTGACCACGTTTTATAAATCAATAGGCAGCCGCAGCTGCATCTCCAGTTTCCCAATGTGATGATAGCAGTCCCTTCCTACATGTTAATGTAGACAAGTAGACGAGAAATGAACTCAATTCTGCCACTGTGTTGATAATCTCGCAAATTTTATCCAGTCTATCCTTTTTGTTAGTACTGCTTTATTTTGGTGATGAACTCACCATGCAATAGTCATCTTCTCCACATGATTTTTTTTTTTGAGAACAGTTGTAGAATCCAGTTATAGCAAAAATGTTTAATACATTTTCCCCTTAATATCTTATTTTGTAGGTGGTCATCCTTTTTCTTTGCCCTTTCTTTTTTTTTTCATTTGGCCTCTGGAGACTCCAAGAAGAATGTGCATTTAGATCTTTGAGTATTTGATTGGGATGGCAGAAACTTTCACCAAGGCTGTGATGAGACTTTGGCAACCTAGCTCTGTCTTTCTCACTTCTGGAAGATGGATAGAATGCAGTTGCACTGGTCCTTTGACATACAATCGTAGAATCATAGAATCACAGAATGGGTCAGAAGTAACCTTTAAAGATCATCTAGTCCACCACCTCCTGCAGATGGGCAGAGACATCTGTTACTATCTCTTAACATTTGCACCCTCCCTTTTGAGAACACAGGAGGTCATGCATTTAAATATAAGATATGCATTTTTTTCTGAGGTACTATTGTGATCCATGTATCTTTCCAATCATTCTTAGTGTTTAATACTCAGGCACCCTCAGCAGATACATATCACTGTTCCAGGTACCACCTTGGCTTGAGCACCTGTGTCCAACTTAAAATTAAAAAGTGTCCCATTTGTTTTCAGGCTGACAGTTCATTCATCTTCTGCTGCTACCTTGGCCATTACTGCAATGAGGAACAGCTCTGAGCTAATGGGTCTGTAGTCATCCTCTTTGTCCTTGGTATCTATTCATATTCTGCTGGTACTTGCAACCCCTGGCAACATGATAAAATCCACTACACTTCTATCTTCTTCCAAAAACTATCAATTACAGTGATGAGTGTTGTTTGCTACAGCATGTACATGTTCATATGCTGCCTTTTGAGGCTGCCAGCTTCCTGTTACCGGTTCTTTCACTGAAATATTTTAACTTCTGTGCAAGATCATCATCTCTACTCCATAAGAATCACTCTGTATAGTGATTTGCCTTTTTTCAGTATCTATGAGTTGTTTTGTAAGAAATGAACAGTCCTTAGTTTCCACAAATGCTTTTTGTGGTTTGACCAAGGTCATAGCCATGATCTGATCTTTTATTTCAGGGACCTCTAGTAGTGTAAGAAAAACTGGTTTTCCACCTTAGATCCATCAGAACCAGTAGGCCAAGTTTGGATTGATAAAATTATTAATAGGATCTTATATCTGAATGAAGGATTCTAATGTTATGATTTGATATAAATACTCTTTCAAATTCAAAAAGTAATGCATACTGAATATAGCATATAATCAAAATTTAATTGGGATAAATATATTCAGGATTAATTATTATGACAGTTTTGTTTTAATGCATACTTATATTATAAATGGGATGGTTTAATTTTCATATTGTTATTATCTTTTGCTTTTCACAGTAATAGGCTCAATTTAGCATAAATAGGCATTTTCTTTTTCCAAGTTTTGAAATAAAAAGTGAGAGCTTTCTCTTACCTACTCAAGTTTATATATTGCAGAAATGACGGGGAAGATATGGTTATAAGGACATTAGATAGGACATTACAGAAACTTTTAGCTTTGTAATTATCTAGTCAATGCCAGTTACTGGTTTTGTTTATTTTGATTGTGATATGGACAACTGACTATCTTCCCAGTAAGCTCTAATCTAGCTCAGTGCTAAGTCACTGGATAAGCCTTTAAACATAGCATATGTGTACAAGACACTTTGGGGCTCCTATACATACAGGAATGTCTCCATGTAGGCTCCAAGCCTTGGCTGACCTCATATCCTATTTGTACATACCCAGATCTATACAGCAGTTTATTAAATTAATTTGCTAAAGAAACCCTTTTATTGGTTTTCTTATTTTTAAGCTATCTTTTAGAGGAAATATGAAAATGACAGTGACTTGTCTTGGGCCTTCTGCATCAGGGTAATTGCAGAATAAAACAGACTCTGTGCTATTAACTTTTTCAGCATTTGTGCCAGAGAATACTGCTGTCAACACTTTTCTAAGCAGGGTGTTGGGGCCAGGGACACAAATCTTATTAAAGAGAGCAATAAGTAACTGATTTTCAATGTAATCTGCTGGAAAGGATAAAGTTTTACTTTAGGCAAATATGCTGTTTGCTATGGGTGCTTTGAAAACACCCCAGATAACACTGAAAAGGAATTATCCAACCTCACTTTGCTGTTAAACTGAAAATACAGTAATCATTTCTATACATCCTGCATCAAGCAAAATTTTTCATTTTGAACAGTAAGTCTTAAAGAAGTTTCCATCTTGTTTCAATGTTTTTACTACATCAACTTTCCTTTTGGAACTTTTGGAACTGAAAATCTGTAGACCTTAATTTCAATTTGACTTCAACAGAGACAGCTGGATTTAGTTTAACATCAGCTCTTAAATGTTTAAATTACACTTCTTCTGAGCTCTGACTCTCATGCATATGGTGATGTCCAGCAGCACCTTATTTCCAAAGCCCCTAATTCAGCAAACACAGCTCCCATTGGACTCCTTTTCATGTTTCCTTTTCTGAACATTCTGGGTCACCTTGCTTTTTCAGGCTCGGACAGATGTCAGACACAACACCCTATCCGACAGTTCTTTATAACCGGTGACGTGGTTGTTGTGACTCATGTGACTAATTTTTTAACATGAATAGGATATGGGCATAAACTGGCAATAGTACAGTCTTTCAAAAGGGGCTTTGAAAGTTAATAGAAATTCCTTCACAACTACATGAAGATTTTTTGACCAAGACGTGAACTACTCTCTGCTAAGCAAAGGGTGTGGTTGTTTACAAGTAGTATCCTAACCTAGAGTTAGTAAACTTCCCTTAAGGGTATCAGAAAATATAATGCTTGCTCTTTGAGCATATTGGATTCATTAAAGCAGCTTCTATTTTTAAGCCCTTAAGTATGAAAACATCTACCATCAAGTAGCTTCAGTTCGAATGATTCTGAAAAACGAAGAAAGTGCTGGACTTGTGGAAAGAATGAAAGAAATGCTGGGAGTGGGTAAAAAGCATGCTAATATGTTCCAGTTCCAACCCCCATGAAAAGCAAAGATCTCTCTCTAATTTATTTTTATTTTTTGCTCAGAGGTGGAGGAAAGGAAAATTGGAAAACAAATGAAAAAAAAGAATTCTAAAAGAATTCTAAAAGACTCCAGACCCTTGAGATAGGGAAAACACTTCCAGTTATCACAGGATATTGTATAACTAAGCAAAGGCAGTGGCCTTTTACTGGGTGGTCAGTTCTCACCCTATCAATCCTGATGAGATATACTTACTGTAATCACATTCCTCTCTCTGTATTTCTTTTTTCCAAAACAGTTGGAAAGCAAGAGTGCTTTTCTGAGTAAACAGGAGTAGTAGAAGCTTGAGCAAAAACCTGTAAAGAAGGAGCAAGAGGGGGACAGTGCTGTGCTAGAATTCTGCATCCTACCCTAGAAATGAGTAGGTAGCTCATTGCTACTCAGCTGCTACTCAGCACAGGGTACATGGAATATCTCAGAAAACTGGTTCTAGGAACAAGCTGTAACAAGGTTTAAACAAAAACACTGGCTGCCACCATGAAAAAGCCCTGGCATTCTAGAAAATCTCACCCTATCCTATGTCACATTCCTTGGATTAAAAGATGTTGTACCACGCTGAAAACTTGGCAAAAGAACTAAAGTGTGCATGACATATTTTTATTTCATATGATTAGTTAGGTAGCTGCAAAATCACATTAGGTCCTACAGAATCTCTTTTGCTTCATTTGTTTCATGATGCTTTTTAATCTACCTACAACGACACAAAATGTTTTCTTGTATAGTATATCTTTTAAAAGGTAGAGTCCTTATTGATTCACCTACTCTGACTGTCTGAATAAAGAATATCCCCAGAGCACAATAAGATGCAGCACAACATGGTACATAAGCCAGCTATTACAGATACTTGCCCTTAACTTAATTAGCAGACTGGCATGGTTGCTTTTCCTCTATCTTTCCAAAGATAAAGGCTCAGTTCATGAAGAGGGTGATTGGATATGCCATGTACAAAATGTCATCTGCAGAATCAGTGTTGAAAAGATGTGGTCCTTGCCAAAGGCAAAATAGAAACAAATATTTAACTCTTTCCCTCCAAAATTAATAGAAAAGAGGAAAAGAGAATAGACATAAAGCGTAAATCCTGCTCAATGATTACAATGATGTTACAATTCCTGCAGCAGTAAACTAGAGAGGCAACAGGAAGTAATGTGCAGAAAGAACTTCAACAGGCTAAAGAAATACAAAAGCTTTGACGAAACGTACAGTTAGCAAAAGGAGAAAGTCCAACAAAACGTAGATGAGCTGAGGATAACAAAGCTAACAGTTACTGTAAAATGTCCTGAAAGTCAGTGAAACCCAATGGTCCTTGATAATAAAAAGGACAACAGTGAGTGTTAGGTCAAGGAAACCAGCAGCCAAAAGTGCTGCAGGATGCCAGACAGAAATCCAAATTCATAAAACCACAGGGTAATATGTAATTATAGACAAATTATTATATGTAAAGTGCTCTGCATATCAGAATATACTTTGGGATTAAAGGAGTTAAAGAGTTTTCAGGTAACAAAAGAATGTGGAATCCATTTTCTATAGGAAAGAAAAGTCACATAAGGCAGTAAACGTGAAAAGACCCCTCTAGAAAACATCTGACTGAAATGGCTAACTCACCCAGTACTGCTATTCCCTGACACGTAGAAAGTTTCTGAATTACTCTTTAACCATCCTATATGTTTCAGGGTCTGGGCACCTGCTGGGCATGTGTCTTCTGGCAGGGAAGCAGAGGTGGCTGCTGTTGTCCTCACGGAACTTTAAAGCACCAACGTGTCTCAATGGAAAAATAAATGTGCTCAGTTATGATAGAACAAGTCACAAAGCCAACTGGCACAAAAACATTCTGATGGCAGCTAGGAAGCCAGGCAAGCTGAGATACGATCAGTCCTTGTTGAAAACTCAGTCTGAAAGTCCTAGTGCTTACAATGTCAAAGAAAAATATTTTCAAACCTAGCTAATGTCTCTTCTATCTCGTGATCGCTTATGACAAATAAATTTGGACAATGAAAATGGCTACATGACAGAGTCTGGACTCTTGTGGAGGGAATAAAGCTCAGTATGAAGCTTGGAAAAGCAGTGGGGTTCTTTGTTTTAGGAGAGCATGAGTAGTAACAGCATCAAGTGCTTGAAGGCCTTTCTAGAACTCAAGTTACTGTACTCAGTTGATAATTTTAATATTTGTACTAAGCGTTGCTGTTTGTCCAAGGAACCATGATTATTCTGCTTTTTCTCTTGTAACGTAAGGAACAAAACTTCACACAGAGATTTCTGCATCAAATCTAAAACTATATAACACAGTGCTACCTGGATAGCACTCAATTTTAGGCAGATCCTGATTTGAAGGCATCGAATCATGGAGAACTGCTTTCTCTTGCTTGAATATAACACAAGCCACAAGCAATTTGGAAAGGCAGAGAGAGGACAAGGGCAAGGGCAGAGAGAGGGAAAGAACATGGGAGCAAGTGATAAAATCCTGCTGTTAAGAGAACAAGAGTGTGGATAGTCTAAAGAGTCACAATCTCAAAGTTGTTTTCCTTGCTAAATAAGTATCAGCTGCAGTTCAAAACCTGGCAAATGCATGTGCTGGAACAAAGAGGTAGCCAGGGAACCAAGAAGATGCTGGATGCTACAGCAAGAATTAACTAGACACAACAGGATGAAATTAAACTGATAAACAAAGGAACATTGTGGAGCTGCAGAAGCTGTTTAAATCTGTTGCTTTAGACACTTAAAATAAGATTGCATGATGTCTAGTAGTCCCTACAGAGAGGGATAAGAACATGGACTAGGTGAATTAATAATTTTTTTTTCTTGAAGTTCTGCCATAGTTTTTAGGTGATTGTCCTGCCTCAGTTTGACACTATTCATCCAGCATTTCACTTTGGAAGTCTGTGAAATACCATACACTCTTTGCCCAGAGCAGCTGACAACTAACAAACAAAGAATTTCTGTCAAATGACAGCCATATTAAGGCCAACCCTTTTATACAGCATCCAAAAAACTGGTTATGGGAACCACTGTATTTCAGTAACATTCTAGGAAGATTTTTCTAAAGAAAATTTTCAATAAATATTCCATGTCAATTCAACATATATTCTGTATATGCAATGAAAATATCCCTTATAAAGATCAATAATTTTCACAGCAGAACAAGCCTCTGAGACTGCAAGATGGGCAGCTAGAGGTGCTATTTCTCACCTATTGCATGACATCCATTTCATACACTCACAAAAAACTCAAGAGGTTGTGGAGAAATTTGTGTCTCTACAAAATGCCACCTTGAGTTTGCTCCAAAGGCACACTGTATATATTGTATTGTCCTCCTTAAACAAAAACTGATCATTATGCTGTCATAACAGCAATTGGGTTTCAGTAAGGAACTTAAACAAAATGCTTGTGGTGGACTTGCTTAGCTGTCACATGAATAGCTTGCCTTAAAAAAAATAGCCAGACGAATCCTTGGCCCATATTCCAAACACTTGATGAACAGACTCCTGTTGACTTCACTGGGCTTTAGATTATACCCACTGCCATCAAGATGAAAAATTGCAGGCACTTAAAGTAAAGTTCTGGATGGATTGAAAAACTAGATTTATTATCCCTCTAAGGGCATATCTGGAGGAAATTAGTATGCAATATATCGCTATGCACAAGCAACCTCACATTCAAATTCAGGATCTGAAATGTTGGTAAAAATGTAATTTATTAGGGGACTTTTTAGCTCTCATTAGCTCTGTTTAGTTCTGAAATCAACTATTTTCTAAAGTAAATCTGAACTTTATATTTATATAAAAAATTGAATGGGCTGTTTTTCACAAATAAGCTTCCAGGCAGATGCAGAATAAACAACAACCTGCAGTAGATAACCTGCAGTACAGGAGTGAAAGCAAGAACCCTTAATAGCATGTGGTCATCAGCAAGATATTTTTTTATATCAGCCTTCTGGTGGGCATAAATTTTGGTTGATTTGCAAAATGTTGTCAGAAGAGAATTTAACTCACAGGAAATTATTCATAGTACTGCCAAGTACAATATATGGAATGGTTTGTCAAATTAAATAGACAAATTGCAGAAAGCGAGGAGTCTGAACCCAGGACATCCTATACCATCACATTCAACATGGGCAGCTGTGGAGAAAGTGGATGTGAAACCATAAAATGCTGCCGATCTGCAGAACAGGGAATTATTCATGCTGCAAATAGGCCACCTTATAAAAATGAAAGTATATTATAAATGTGACTTTATTTTTAGCATAAAGCAGATACTGCTCATAAAAAGATGGGGAAAGTGAGAACTAGTTTCTGCAAATCTGTCACACAAGAGGGTTGGATGAATGAGTCTATTTGAATGCTTCAAAACACCAAAGGGAACAGCCAGCAAAGTGTTAAAAGTGGTTTCTACAGTCAATTATGCAAGCATGTGTCAGACTGCTGAACAGACAACAGTTAACTATGTAGAAAAATCTTCAAAATCACACATTTACCAAAATAACTACACACTTGCCAAGTTTGCACAGTGAGTTGTTTCAGTTGTTTTGTGGCATAGAGTAGCACCCTTTTTTTAATCTGTAACAAAATATATTTCCAGGGTCTGGATTACAGCGTCTGCTGTGTGACTTTCCATAGGTCCAGGTCCATAGAGGTGGTAGCACTGATTAGATCATCCCTCTGACCCTGAAGACGTAGAGTTTGACAAGCTCTGGAACAGATTTTGGAAAAAAGAGGAGTGGGAGCACTGCTGTTTGTTCTTTGCAAAGAAAAGTCACAGGTGTAATCCTGAGGCAACTGAGGTGAAGCTAAAAGGAGGTTATGTTTGAAGGTGTTGCTACAGCTCTACTATTTTTACCCAGCACAAGGGACAGACTGGCTGTGCAAGAAAACAGGCTACCTTAAGACTCTGCTTGCTTCAGGCGCCTGGAAGCAGGACTACATGAATGTCTGATTTTTCTTTTTGTTGACTGAGCAACAACAAGAAATTGCATTAGGCTGAATGGAACCATTTAGGGGTCTAGTTCTTGCTTGTGATGTTTCTTTCACAGTCTTTTTTTCCTAACCTATTGATCAGTCTCAGAACAAAAATTTGTGGTTCATTTTTCAACTTTTCCAGCTCTTCTTTCCTCTCTCCCACCTCTTTTTTTTTTCTTTTCTTTTTTTCTTTTCTTAAATTATGGCTTGATTTGTCACAAATCATTTCAGTATTCTCCAAATTACATTTCTGATGAACTGACTATTCAAAAACATTGCTCAATTCTACCCGGTGGGATTAATTTGTCGCCAGGCTTCCCAGAAAGGACGCTGCTTCATGCTCACTTGGAGGAGCTTGGAGAAGTCAGAAAATGACACTGTTCTCCCAATGCTGAGAGGCTGATGGGTTTTTAAGACTACAACTGGGAAGACTTTATTCTCTATGGAAACACACACCAGAAATAGTACCTTGAAAGGTTTGTTAAACTGTTATAGACTTCATATTTATGAAAAATAATTACAGATCACTGCACATATTGTTCAGTGATGCATGAGAATAACGACCATTAACCACTTACACTAATGATTTCAGCAGTTGTCATGCAAAGTCATAATATATGAATATGCAAACTAAGCATTTAATTTTACATATTTTTGCCAAAAAAAAACCCAGAAACAAAACAAAGTTGTTTTTTATGCTTTGATTTGTGCTCTTGTGATCTGAATCTAAGGATACTCTTTATTTCTGTGACTTATGTCTGTTTGATAACATGGAAGATTCTTTCCTTCAAAATGCAGAACTGCTCTTATTTCACTGCTAAGGAATGAAATACAATCAGATGTTCCTTCATACACCACAGACCTGTGTTAACTCTGGTCATTTCTCAGAACACAGACTTTTTTAATCCTGTATATTTGTTTCTCCTGTGAATCTATCTTTTTACATTCCTTTAAATCAAACTTTTTACCCCAAACATTTTGGTCATCATACTGTGGGGCTTGACCTTTTGAAGTCTTCATAACATCTCCCAGTAGATAATAAATGAAGACAAAACCAGAAATGGACATTGAAAGCCAAGTCTTCATACCTCACACCCGTATTTCTTACTACAAGAGGCACTGCCCTTCAGATGATGTGTTCCACTACAGTCACTGCTAAACAAAGAAATTTAGATTTGACCAGATGGTTTGCAATCCCTATGTTTGCAAAAGCTAATATTTATATAAGATATTACAGGGAACTGTCATTGAGACAGCAACTGTAAATTATTACTGTAAATTATAACTGTGAATTATTCAGGCACTCATCTGGAGAAGACATCTCCGTTCTTCGCACATGTTTATAATTGAAACATGGGCTAGCTTTTCCAAACCTCTATTGAGTGACTCACAAAAACAGTTCCATTCGTGGTGCATGCCACATTGTCCCAGAGCTAAGATTCTGTCACTTGGAGTAATTTGCATCCACACAGCACTGGGACTTTTTGAAATCAGCCCTCCCTTGTCCGGTCAGGCCTTCAAAGCCCTCTTGCTCTGCCATTGTGCTGTTCCCATCTTTCATTTATATCTGGCATTTTGCATATTACATGTTCTGGGAGGCTGACCTGAACACAAAGCAGTTCAGAGGCCAAACATGGCATATCTCATGTCTTAGCACATCCACTCTACCGGCACTTTAGAGGTAGTATGTAAAAACCCCTGGTGAGCAACTTTCTAGTGTATGAAGCAAACAAGTTTTTGGTGATGCAGTAACTTCAGACCATAGGAAGTAAGGACATATGAGGCGGAAAGGAAGAGGCTGTTAAGAGAACCCAAGCTCTTACAGCAGCTCTTTGCTGCTGTATGGTTCTACTTTTGTGAATTAAGGATGGAAGTGTGCAGATGGCTGGACTGCCGATAGCCCAGTTGTTGAGGAATACATTCAGTGCAGGTAGCTCAGTGTGCAAGCTGCAGGTTGAACTCTGGTGGGGCAGGAGCCCCAGCACGAGCCCGAAGAAAGAGGGGGGGAACTGCCAACCCTTTGTAGAACAAAGGGCTCAGGTACCTGTGGCACAGCCAGGTGACCAGACACTGAGACACCCAGCAGGAGCTGACAACCCCAAGACTTTTCCATGCTTAGACTGGAAGAGTATAAAAGTGCAAGGGTTCTTCTGTTAGGGGTCCCTC
>QWTY01047131.1:0-11520 GCA_008033365.1 Pseudorectes ferrugineus | reverse complement strand
GAGAAGGCCAGGTAGAGGGGTTTTGTGTTTGTTTCCGTCTCTTGAAGATGAGAGAGGTTTCTGAAGTAGGTGTACTGACTGCTACAAAGACAAGTGTAAGGTGAGGAGGCTAGTTAGAAATAGGGAGGCGTACAGAGTAACCTGTGGCAAGTGGAATGGTAAGTCTTAAAAGGTTCATGTGAAGACTTGCAATTTTACCTGAAAATTGTGATGATGTATTCAGCTTTCCTTGTCAGTTGTCATACAGAGCTCTGAGTAAACCGCTCAGATTTGTGATTTAGTTGTACTATTCTGAGTCCACAGTGTACAGAGATAATTAACTACAACTCTCTTTTCTCCATCCTGGTTTTCTGGAATTGCTATCTACAGCAGAGTATTCATATTTTGTACACAATACTGGACTGCCAGGTACCCCGGATGAAGCTGATGAGTTAAGGAGGAAAGAGCTGCTGAACTCTGAAGACCATGTTTTTCTTTTTGCATTTGAATGATGTTTGTTCACTTTTGAGCTATTAACTCTACCAGCAAACTGGGCTCTTAGGTTAGAAATATTCAAAAGTTGGTGCATGACATCTTTTGCAGACTTCAGCTCTTTCCTGCATGTTTGAAAAGTGAAGCCTGCTTTTGTGTGTGTGTGTATGTATATACGTATGTCTGCGTTGAGCTGGCATTTGGTTTTTTGGCTACCTCCCTGACCTTTCTTGCTCTTTGGAGAGAAGAGTGACAGCTGTCAGAGTGGCCATTACAATTCCAAGGTGGTTCTCAGTTGGCTGTTAGCTTTCCATCCTCATGGTCTCTTAGGTCAGCTTTGCGGTGAAGAGATTGTTTCTCTCCAGAATATTCTCAGCAGTTTCTGGCGCAGTGTTCAGCAGGAATTTATGAAGGATGGGTATTCTTTAGATAGATACAGCTGAGAGAAAAAGAGGGCCCCTCTTCAGGGCTGGAGTTTCTCTTTGGTCTGGTTATTTGCTTGAGAGTCATTTTTGTCAGTCCTTGGGCAAACAGAGTGAATACCTGGGTTATGCACTCCTCAGGGTTTGAATACACATATATTACATACCCTTCTCTCACTAATCAGTGTGACACATTCCTTTGTTGGCAAACGGTTCCAAAACAAACACAATCAGTTCACTTAATTAGCGGGTCTGTGGGCTGTGCTTGGCAGGCTCTTTACATCCTGCTCAACAATACAGTGCAACAGTTTGCTGCCTTGAATGTAAGGGTGGGCTCACAAAGTCATAAGCTTTCTAATGATATGTCCTTTCTCTGGCTTTTCTTGGGAGGTGGCCATTCTGCACGGATCTTAACGAAAGCTGTGATTCAGTAGTTAAACAATTTCTTAAAAATTGTCCCATCCTTTTGATGCCTCTTCCAGTCAGTTTGATTCTTCTGTCCCTCATTTCCCTCTTTCCTGTCTTACCCATATTTATATAATACTTAATCAGGGTTCTTTCAAAATTTCACAATTTCACCATGTTTTTGAAGGCCTTTAAATCATGAGAACTATATTTAAAGCCTCTTGAATTAATTGCTCATTTCATGGACCAAATTTTCAGCTAATGTGAACCCTCACAGCTCTGCTTTTGCTGGAGCTCTGGCAACTTAAACGAACCGAGCATCTACCTCCTATTTCATTTCTTGGACTAAATTTGCCCTGGGCTTAAATTTAGTGAGTAAACATATAAAATTATCATATCACTTATTTTATATTTACAAGTGTTGTGCAATGACTTTAAATATCCTTGGCTGTAAATTGGCTTGTTAGAGCTATCATTGCCTATTAGCAAGCAGGCACTTCCCCTCAAGTTGCTCTGATTTTGCTTGTTCTTCACTAATGTGGGGAAAGTTTTTGTTTCTTTCTCCTAAAATTAAAAAAGGCCCCAACAACCAAACAATGGAAGTGAAGTCTGTGTAGCGGCACTGTTGTCTGTAATAGTGGCTATATTTGTTTTATAACTTAGAACAATTTTTAACAATTTTTAAATCTTACGGAATACTGAGAAAATTACCTTCGGAATGAGAGTAGAATTCATTAAAACATGTTTTCTGTCCCATTAGATAGTTAAGTAATTATGGTTATGATTAAGATTATTTTATGTTACCCAGTTAATAAAGTTTTGGTCTTGCCTGAGTGTCATCATCCTAGTGATTACTTTCACAGGCAATTAAATTTGTTGTGTTTTGCTGGTAAAGTTACTTGCTTGTTAGTCCATTCCTTTCCTTTTATGTGCTGACTGTAGACGTATGTGAACCATGGAGAGTTGCTCTTTTGTGTTCATATTCATTTATCAAGGCTAAACTGTTTTCACTTTGCTAAGTTAATTTGTTCTGCTGGTCAGTTAAGACATGTAGACCTTTTAAGATACAAACCAGAAGACCCAAGTTTAAAATAGACGTGCCACAGAACAGGCTTGACTATATCAACCAGCTTGGATGCCTCCATAATCTTTGGCCACCATCCTGATAAGACCTGTGAATGTACTTTGCACATAGTGACAATTCTTACTAAAGGCTCTGGGGCTGTGCATGCCGAAGTCTTTGCAAGGTTACAGCTTACTGTGTTATGGATGCTGTGTCACTGGGCAAATGCAACTTTGAGCATTTGGGAGAACGTTAAAGATAGATATTAGGTGGGGAGACTGAAATATGTAGTATACAGCATTTGCAGGAAATACCTTGGCACAGGTCAAAGGCATCACTCAAAGTACATCATTTTCCCTCTTGCTTTGATTGATTTGTCTTATGCTAGAAAGCCTTCCCCCAATCCCGGCTCACCTGAGTTGTGCCAGCAGTTTAGTACCTAATTTTTGAAATAGCTTAACTTATCAGATGCTGATAGCTAGTTCAAAGCACTCTGAAGTGATCCGCTCAGCACTTCTTTGAGGAAATGTAGGCACCTAAGTAGATGTTAAGTTCTCTTGGTAATTTAATTTCACCTGAATCCGTCAAAACTGATCAAAATCTTCTGTCCCAGATTGTCTTATTTTTGTTTGTGCAGGGTAGCACAGTAATATTATCTGGAATATGTAAAAAGAAAACAATCAAATATATCAGCTTTTTCATCGAGTATTGTCTTTTGCAACTGAATTAGCTTTAGAGGTCGGTTTTACTTGCCTCGTGTCCGAGTGGTTTTTAACTAGAATGTTCAGCCTAAAGGCAGATACTTATTTCAAGTAGGAAGGTCTCTGTATCATTGCCTTGGGCTCTTCCCTGCTGGCTGGACATGGCAACTATCTTGCTTACAGTTTCTATTTTGCAGCTTGCTTGCTGTGCCTTCTTCCTCACTCTGGATATTTCGAACTTGCCAGTCAAGACCTTTTCATTCTTTCTCCTTCTTTCTCATGCAAGACAGACTTCTCTGTCTCCCAAATATGGTTCCGTGTAGCTTTTTAGCCCATTAAAGCCAACACTGTCAACTCTTAAGTGCTCAGAAATTCTAAGATTACCTTAGGAATTTGTTGTTTATATATTTACTTTACTTCTTTAAATGTTCTTTCTTCCATCTTGGATCCAGATAGGCATGTCTTCAACCTTAATGCAGAGTTGTGAAGTCCAGTTGCCTTTGACTTTTTCTTTTATTAAAAGCAAAATCCTGACTTAGTCATAGGACTTTTAGACTTGAGACTTACAGAAAAATACAAACTAATAGAATCAAATTATAATAGTTGAGGGCAATATGTTAATATTACTGTTAATAGTATTGCCGGACTCTGCTTTTAAATCTTCAACCCCCACTTTGTGAATACAGTTTGTAAATCACAGGAGAGGTAGAGGGGTGCAGTGCAGTTTGTGGTGTGGCAGCTGTGGAGGCAGAGGGTATGTGCCTGAGCAACGTAAACGCCCGAATCTCTGGCATTTCAGCCTCTCCAGTGCTTTACACGTAATGGATCTATCATGTGTAGGGCTTTTCAGTGTTCCGAAGTAACTCAGCTCCACTGACTAAAGTGTAATCTCATGAGTTTCAAATTAAAAGTTTTAATACTGATTTTAGTGTCCCTTTACTGATTTCTTAGGAACTGCTGTTTACAGGCCACATTACTTGGCTTGGGATATCTCTGAGCTTAACTCGCAGAGCACAGTACTGAGGTCAACAGTCAGTCCTTAGTTCTCCTGCTTGGATGCAAGTATGGAAATATATGTAGATAATATAGCACAAATCCCTGAACCCACAGCTGGGAAGAAGCTGAGGACACGCTTCCCTTCATAATCAGGAGTGACACAGCTCTGCTAAGAGGGGCCTGGGAGCCGCAGGATCCCATTGCTCCTGCTTGGCCCTGCTGCCGTGTCCAGTGCAATATCTCGGCCTGTGCACACCACTATGGGAGGAGAGCAGGTGGTTAAATAAAGCCGTTCTTGTTCAGCCCTGGCCTGTAGCAAGTTGTTCTGTGAGGACCCAAAATGAAGGCCTGCTTTACCATTTCTCTGGATGTAACAACGGAAGAGTTGACACTGAAGCTCCCCTCCCCTGGAGCAGCACTGGTGGTTTTCCCTCCCCGCCAGTGAGCTGCCCACTTTTCCCCTCAATTGTGAGGCTTTAATATCTCTGACCACTTTTCACATCTGTTGCATGCAGTTGACCTTGGCAGTGGGTGCTGGCGTGACAGGATGAGTGGCATGAGATGGCACAGACGGGTGAGCGAGGATAGGGGTTTATTCACTCATCTTCCCTGCTGCCTAGAGTGCTTCTTCAGCATCTCAGTCTAGCCCACGCTGGGTAAAAGGGAACAGACCCTGGTCCAGCTGTTTTCATGTGTGTCCTTTGGCCATCCTGGGGTGGCATTACTAGAGCAGCAGGGGTGGTGTTGTTCACAGACACCACGTCAGGCTGTGTTTAGACTGGTCACTGCAGCTGCTCTGGAGGTGCAAGCCACGGCTGCTGTACTTGGGGAGTCCCATCAGTGCGGGCTGGTGGTCACTGTACACCCCTTGCTGGCTGCCCTCTCTAAGCAGCTCACCCCTCTGCATTGGTTCCCCCAGCACATCAGCTGCTTTCTGTTGTTTCCGTACCCTCCGGGGCCAGCCCGGGACCCAGTCATGCCATTATAAATGAGGAGTGTCTTCAGGCTCTGCTGGCTTATCAAGGGTAACCCCTTTCCGATGAGCAGGTGTATGGAAAGGAAAACTGTGACTGTGCTTTGAATCACGACCGGTTCCCTGAACACTGAATTAATCATTTAGAGTGAATTTCAAATAACTTGAGGGACTGGGTAGTGGGCTCTTCCTTTTTTTTTCCGCTTGAGAGGCGAAGTTTTCAAAACTAAGTCTGGAAAGTATTAACAGTTTTTAAGTACAGTATATAAAAAAACCCCATAGCTCTCATACTATGTCTAGTAGAGACCATGTGTCTGTCATACAAGGCATTACCTTAACAAGCTCCTTATAGGGACAAATCAATGTCATATTAGTGCCAGCTTTCTTCCATTCATTTACTATGTGGGCATCCCTCCTTAGGCAGGCTCCTTGCATTGGTTCCTAGGCAACTGGAATAATATTGCTGCACGTGTGTGTCAGGCATTGATTGCCTTTGGGGCTTTTTTTGTGTTGTAGGTGAACACAGGCTACTCCTTTTTCCTTTTCTTTGTATTCTGCTAAAGGCTCAGAGTTTTGAAGGGCCCGTCTGTGATATTCACAGCTGAGCAATTCAGAAATACTTGCAGACAGACACATGTGCGTGGTGTGGGATGGTGATCATGCTGGAATCCCCAGGCAAGACTTACTTCAGCTAGAGTGGTTTGCTCTTTGGAGCTTTTTAATAGTTACAGGTGATATAGTGTTTTGGTGAATGTTTAGCATCATCTAAGCAAAACATAATGAACAACCCCATTTAATCCTGCTTTTACTCTGCATGGTGGGAAAGAAGAAACTGAAGAGTTTAGTCAGTGAAGGGTTTGGCCCTAAATCAAATCCTTGCTGAAATTTGTTTCAAGGGATTACTCACTTGACCAAATGAGTGCCAAGTCTGGCACAAAGGAAGTGAGTTTTTTAAATGAAAAAATGAAAGCTAATATATAAAATTACAAAAGAAAGGGTGGTGGGTGAATTTGGCACTGCAGTGACACAGGGGAGCTCTTTGCCCTTCTCAGGTCTGCTAGGAGCCCCTGGCTGACCTTAAGCAAGCCAGTTCACCTCTCGCTTCCCGTTGTGAGGTGGGAATGGTGGTATATCTGGTACAGCCAGTTAGGTACAGCCCGTGTGCATGGGACTGAAGGTATCCTAAAAAACCTTGTTGGTTCCAGCAGCTTCATCCCAACACAGTCCCACTGGTAAGTCTGTCAACCAGTAAGGTTCCTAGGAGACAAAAACCCTGTCTTTCAGATGACATCGTGGGCCACCTGTTGATCTTCCCTGCTTTATTTTGTCTGTTTAGGGTGAAAGGTCTTTGAGGCCTCTTTGTGTTGTACCCACCACTTTGGGCACCCGATCCTGGTCAGGGGCACTTAAAGGTGCTTGCAGTACAGAGAAGAAATACGAGCATAATCAATTGGTTGTGCAGCATCTAGAATTACTTGAGCCATAATCCTGTGAAAAATAGGTGGGAAGCATGTAAAGAACATGCCAGAATGTACAATTTACTAAATATTGATATGTTTCAAATGCCCAGACTTAATGGGAGATACTAACATCGGCATTTCCTCAGCATACAAGGAATGATTATATGCTTTTAATGTAGAAAGGCTTTTCTTTTGTAACTAGTAATGATAATAATAAGAGCATTATAATGCCTGTCTGGCTGTGGAGAGCTTTGCCCTTTCTCTTACACTTTCCAGTGCAATAGAAATTATTTAGAGGATTGAATAATTCTCTGCATTTTTTTTTTTTACTCCGCACAAGTAAAACATCCTTAAAACATAAAACACCCCCTGAAGTCTCAACAGAAATTGAGTTAGGTCAGGAAAGAGGGAAAAAAAGAGAAAACACCAAAACAGAGAGGAAGCTATTTCAGCTGCCTTCTTAGAAGACTGCAAGTCTGTGTGAAAACAACACGCAATGTTCACTAAGTCTTCAAATACTGTTTGAAAAATAGCAAGATGCTATTAATGTGCAGTGTCACAATATCGTTCATTAAAGAAGGAAACATGAAAGGCCTGAATGGCTATGGGCTCATCAGCTTATTATCAGTGGTGAATAGCATTCTCACAAAGGGTGTAGGGACTTTTTGGCCTCTAGACAAAGAATAAGTCAGGATTCAGAAATAGCACCTGAATTGTGAATTACCTATGACAACAACACGGGTTAAGGGAAAGATAAGTAAGTGTTGTGAACTATTAAGTGAGCCTTTTATAGGCTACAAAATTAATTTTATTTCTCCAGAGAAATAAAATAATTTTGATATACTGAGGCTTGAAAACAACAAAAACCCCCATGAAATTCACATGTGGAGATAAAATTAGATTTCAAGATTAGCTAGGAAGCAACCTGTTTGTAATATTCTAAAAAGGAATATAATGTTGGTGCAGTTTTTGGTATCACTGGAGAATTTCTCGCAGTGAGATTAGAAATGGTCAGTCGGCATTCCAGGGGCAGTTAAGACTGACTGTATTTGATATGAGGAAAAATAAAGCTGTGTAGGTGGCTTGGGGTTGTATAGCTCCACCACTTTAAAAGGAATAACTTGCCAGTTGGCACAAAGGCAGAGCAGGATCGGCATTGCCTCCCTGCCCTGGTGACTTTCTTTGTCAGTGAGGGGGACACAAGCATGCAGTGAAGGCTGATATGGGTGTCCTCTCTACTTGTTCCTGTGGAGAGCTAGAGGCAGCTTTGTTCTCCAACTCAGAGCACCCTTCCTCCAGGCTGCTGCTTTGTTGTCATCTGCGCCCCTTGGTTGGGTTCAGTCTTCACCAGAGAAGGCAGAAAATAGGTCTTCAGAGCAGCAGTCAGGGGTGGGGGCACCAGAATGGACCAATGATGGCAGCAGTGCCAGGGCAGTGACTGTGAGATCAGGGCTGGCTGTTTGCTCTGCCTCTGCTTAGTGCCTGACAGTGTGGGGTCCTGGGCAGAGCTTCAGCTACTGCACCAGCTCTAATGAGTAACAGTTCAGACAGTTTTTCTCTCTGTTTTGATTCTGAGCAATGGGAAAAAAGTTTGTTAATCTTTTCCACTGAGCTTATTTCTGAAAAATGAATTCATATTAATTTGAACACCATCAGTCTTTGTTTGCTCTGCTGATGGCCTTTGACTTGAGAGAGCAGGTGTGCTGGCTCCTCTCTCATCCTGCTCAATCCATTTCAGCAGCAATTTCTGATAGGTTTTGTCATTTCCATGCATGCTGTAGAGAAATACTGGGCTAGCATAGGGAGTGGCGATGCGAGAGCACAAAATTACACTCCTCATCAATCATTACCCTCTAGCAACTTCCAGGGCACTGTAAACTGCTGACTAACAAGGGAGAATTAGCTTGATAAAATCACCATTAGTGTCAGTTCAGAGTGGTGTAAAGTTTTAAAGACACTGCTGTCTTCTGTCTCTTCTTTGCCCATTAGTGTGTCTGTTTGTGGAGATCCCAACACAGCAAAGCACGTAAGCACACTTAATGGAAGGCAGATCAGTAATCCCAAAGAAATCACTGGGATATGAGTCCTAAGCATGTGTTCATGTGCTTCAGTGGATAAGGGCAATAACACACACTCTCTGAGCACAGAAATTGTAAATATCTGTGTGTGAGTCCGTTTCTTGATTCAAAACCAGATTTAGACTCTGTAGCTGGACTGAGAAATACAACAGTCAAGTTTTACTGCAAGAGAGCATGGAAGCCAGTAGATACACTGCTTTATACTTAGCCTCATTCACCTTCCTTTTCTTACTCATATTTGCGTTTTATCAGTTTATGCTAGTTAGAAATGTGCCTCCTTAAATCTCTGCACAGCCTTCTCAAAGCTCTGCAGTTACTGAAATTTAGGCCATGTTTGGACCCATGCATAAAACTTCCAAGTGCAGCCAGACCAGGAACAGTTTTTAATAAAGTTACAGGTGAGATGCAGCCGATATAGCTAACAGGTTGTGTTAGCCTATGGACTTCTCTCAGTATTGTCAAACCACATGCCCAATACTGCAGCTGGCCTTATGGCTTCTCACTTTTTGGGGTTTCTTCATGTTTCAATTTTTCTTCACAGTCTTGAAGACAAGAACCGTATTTCTATGAAAAATAGGTTCAAAACAAACCAACAAAAAAACCCACTAAAGTTATAACAATGGACACTTCGATTCTCATATAGTCATTTGACTACAATAGCTACAAGAAAGGAAAGAAAAGTGCAAGGCATTTCAAGATGTCCTACAGAATCACCAAGGGTGACCAGTACCCCTTATTTGTGTTTCAGGATTGCTCTAAAGTTTGATGTTTTGTTGCTTTTATTAGTTGATTATACAGCTGAAATCTAAGACTTATTATCTCTGACAGTCCTCCTTTTACTTTTTCCTTTGGTTACAAAGCTGTAGCAGCTTAACTCATCACTACAGATAGTTATTTGCATTGAAAGGCTGGGAATGTCCAACTGTTTAGTTGTAGCCCACTCAGGATCACCAGATGTTTCATTGCTCAGCATCCATCTGCAGCTGGGGCTTGATGTGCTGTGACATTAAGTTTGTTGCCTCACAGTGCCCCAAAAGTAAACCAGTCATCTTGTTTGGGCAGTTGATTTGTTTGAAGTCTTAATGTCACATTTGAGAACAGAATAGCACAGCTTTGAATGCCAGAAGCATAGCTCAGTGTGTTGATCAATTGATCAACATAGATCAGTTGTGTGGATCTAGTCCAGTTTTCCACAGGACACAGAGCAGACAATATCACCTACCTCTGTTTCATTTTTTACTTTGTGAAATGACAGCTTCTCCTGCTGTTGCAGTGGACTGTTCTTTACTCATTCCAGAACAGCTGACCACTGGAACTTCAATGAGGAATATGTCATATCATGGCTGTTGCAAATCACAGAATCTGTTTCTGCAAATGCTAAAATATACCTTATTGGAAAATAATATTGTTGCTCCTCATTTACAAACCAAAGCAAGACTTGTCTTTCATAAAACAAAGTTTATGTCTTTTCAGTGATAGACTTGAATACTAGTTACTAAGAAGATAAGTTTTAATCCTTCTAAAAATTTGTCTGTGAAGTAGAAGTGCTGGGACAGATTCTCAGCAACTGCAAAATGGATGCAAGTCAACTTATTTTAGTGGTTCTGAGTAGCTTTACACCAGCAGAGGTGTGGGCATGCCAGTGTCTTTTACAATGCCAGTCTTATGAAGCATAACGCTCTTTGAGCTCCCAGAATGGTTTCAAGGAATACCTACTGCCCACAGCCCACGTGAAGCCTGTTGCATGCTCTGGTACTGTGTTGTGATTCAATTTTGACACTAATTTGTGTTTGCAGGTGTGAAAGCTGTGGTGCTGTCTTCCACTCTGAGTGCAAAGTGAAGGCTGTACCATGCCCCAGGTGTGTGCGTAAAGAACTGCAGAAGAAGCAGAAATCCTTCTGGAGGCAACTGAATATGGATGAGAACTTTGAAGAGTCTTGCAACATGTTTGAATTGTCGTATCAGAACACATGAGTTCCTTAAGGCAGTGGCCAGCCTGAAGAGAATCCCTCTCCCAGCTGCCAGCTCAAGCAAATTCTCAGCTTAGACAGGCAGAAGTGTTTTTGAAAAATATTACCTGACCTTCTTCATCTGTGAATAAGAGCTGCCAAAGTGGCCATAAAGCCTTGTTGGCTTTGAAATACCAATGGCTAAACTGCACTGAAGTCCAGCTGTTAGCTCTCATACAAAATGTGGTTTACATGAAATGCTTTAGGTCTAGCTAATTAAGTATCCAACTTTCTTTTCCACCTCTGGAGAAGACTTTATCTCAAGGCAGAAAATATTTGCTGCCATGACCGCATTATTTTTTATGTTGTTCATTTAGAATTGATGAATCATCTACTTATTTATGTGTATTATTTATTTATTAGTAGCCTTGGCAGGGGTTCTGGTGAGGTGTTTCACAGAACCCAATAGAGCAGGAATTATTTTAAATCCACTGTCTCCTTCTGATATGGGCATGTGGTTCCATTTCCTCCTGTTTTCAGAGAACTATCTTAAAGGATCAGTGCATTTACATTTTAGAGGATCTCCTTGCCAAGGAAAGAAAAGGATCTCCCCTCAAACCTTTTTCGGGGTGCTTACAAACATAAGATGCAGAATAATTCCTTCAGTTATGTTTATATATTTATAACTACCCCAGTGAACTACTTCATATTCAGATAAGTATGGGACTTGCTACTCTTTTTGTTCAGGCTGGGAATATCAGTTAAGCTCTGTCACTGAAGACCACTGAGATTTACTCTGGTTACTCTTGATTTATGGGAGGTCATGTCCTCATCTGTAGTAACATGATGTTGATTCTACTCCTTCCAGTCTGAAACTTTAAGGCATTTTAAGTGTTCACATTGGTTTTCTTTTTATTTCATGAAGTTTACTTTAAATGCTTTTCTAATCTGAACCTGTTAAACTGATAGTCAGGAAAGTGGTCTTGCCCATTTTAGTTAGAA
>QWTY01047127.1:3670-15967 GCA_008033365.1 Pseudorectes ferrugineus | reverse complement strand
TCTGAGTTTCTTGCATGCCCAGAAAAGCTCAGAGGGACCTTGTTCTGCTCAGTTAGGCTTAACGGGGGATGACTAACTCTCTTGTTTTGCAGCCAGGTGCTTGCAGAGGACACGTATTACAGAAATGTGGTGCTGCAGTGGGATACACAAGTTTCTGTGCAGCACACGAAGCATTCCAGGACATCAGTGCTTTCCATAATATGCATGGGTATAATTGATGCCCTTCTCTGGATCTGGTACTTGTGGCACTGCAAGGGAGAGACCGAATGTGTCTTTACTTCTGACCTTGCAGAATATGCCCACAATAAAGAGAGGGAAATGGCAGGGTCAGAGCCCTGGGGAGTCCTCTGTGGAAGAGTTGCTGAGGCGCTGTTTTCTTAGCTGGGTAAGAGAAAGCAATGGAGCAGCAAGGGCTGGAAGCAAAGCAAAAGCTCTGGAGACTGTAGGATTGAAATCCTTCACTGCCTGACAGCCTCTGTCCAGACCTAATACTCAGGACAGAAAGTACTTTCAAGGATAGTTTCCTCAGAAAAGAAGGTTTGATATCACTATAGATAACTTCAACTGAGATCAGTCCTGACATGAATTGGTGTTGGCTTTTCTTTCTCCATATGGGCAGGTTTTCTTTTTTTTCCCTATTGTTTAAGAGCAAAATGCTGCTTTGGGGGATTCAGTTAATGCTGGCACTAAGAGCTCACCATATGGCAGTTCCATCACAGTTTACATTCCCTCCTACAGTACTCTCATAAGAGGTATTTTAAAAATTCAGTATTCTGCTGTTATTCATCCCAAACAGCATTTTATTGTGTTGTCATTATAATTTAAAAGAAGATATGTGCTGTCTTATAATTAATGAAGAATCAAATTAATTTTTCAGTAGCACAGCAGGAAGAATCTTTCCACAAACTGCAAAGTACTCTCAAACAATTCCTCATTTCAGTACTAGTTAATGGTACTGGTTTTCCCCTACTAAACCTAATGAGCAATAAGCAGCAAAGAATTGAGATTTTTATAAAGAAGTAGATCTAAGCCATCTGCTTCCTCAGCCTGAGACAAAATGAGCATAGAGGACTCCTGAAAATTCCTTATCCACAGAGCACAAGCAAGCAGAGACTTTTCACATTCTAGAGGCATGAAAGAGAGTTCAGAGGTTTTATAATGAAAAATCTCTCAAATAATTACGGCTTCTACGTGTAGTAAATTATTCCAAGATGGAATGATTATAAATAATTATAAATAAATAAATCTCTTGTGAATGCACTGTTTACTTCAAATCTCCTTGATGGAAATACTGATATCTCAAGGCCTAAATGCCCACTGTTGTGCTGCAGCCTTACCATTCCCAGGGAAGTCTAATGGAACCCAAACCCCAGCCTTTTATTTAAAGAAGCCACCTAGCAGTTAACATAAGGCAGCAGAAAGAAGAACCTTTACACAATAAAGAAACTTTGTCTTCATATGTCACATGCAGATAAATGTATGTTTCATTAATTTAACACAACAGTTTTCAAAGACATGAACTTATAGTGCTTTCTTGACCAGAAAGCTTGGTGTCTGTATCTTAAAAGTGTAAATCTGTGATTTATTTTTGTATCACTTGGTTCCCATTGTTTCTAAAGTGCATGGTTCTTTTGTGGGTATTTTTTTTCCCTGAACATCAGTATTGGATGTGATACGTAGGCAAAAGCCATCTAAATTAAAGTAGAGTGGGTTCTGAGATATATATGGCTTTGTGCATCCCTCTGAAATCAGGAATATATACTTAGAAGCTCTGTGCTAGGCTTTACACTAAATAGGAATGCTTTATAGGAACTAGGAAGAGCTGCTTTATGTAAAAATGAAAAAGTCCATGATGTAGTTTATTTGGTTACAGAGCATATCAAGACATGTCAAGTGTGTCTGCTGATCAAGAGAAAAACTCAGCAAAGCACATATATGGGTAGAACTTAAATCATAGTGAGTGATCACATTTAGAAAGTTGATTTCTCTCATTTTTGTTTTCTATACTTTGCTGTTTGCAAAAAAACCTCCACAACTCTCTCTTCATTCAAATACTTTTCTAAAAACAGTATTTCTGTAAAGTCTTGCCCAATGCAAATGGATGGGTTACGTAAATTGGCTAGGGAGGAAAAGGGAAATTGGGAATTTATTTGCTTAAAATATGTTCAGGATTGAGACCTGGGCTGGTGGTGTCATGATCTTGACTTATATCCTGGTCTTTGAATATGTATCAGTGACCAGAAACAAAACACAACTTTAGAGTAAACTACACTTTACAAAGCATTATATTCTGTAGAGGAAGGCCAAAGAATAATCTGCTGCTATTCCATGTTTTTCAATTAGAATTCCACCTACAGGGTTAATGCATCATTGCACACTGGTTCCCTAATTTTAGAATGATGGGGTTGGGGGGGTAGAATTGGATGATAAACAGAATTGAGGGTATTTTTTTTGACAGCTGCATACTTTCATCTTGAAGTCTTTTCAAGTGAACTTTCAGTTCTTCTGCCTCTGATCTTGAATCTACATCTGAGTAGTAGAGTATTAGTACAAAACGTTTGCAATAGTTGTGTCCAAACTTTTGCATCAAATAACCTTCATGTTAATATTGTTCCTTTATATATCTGCCCTTGAGGCTATATCATGAGAGATCTATATGAGTCAGTGAAGCACTTCTCAAAGTATTTTTCAGATTAATGTTGAAATTAATCATTAATTAATAATGAGATCTTATTTCCAAGATTTCAAACAGCAGAGAAGAAAGAATTACACAGAATAGAAGAAAGGTTCAAAATTCTATAAACACAGAAACCCTTTTGTTTCCACAGAGACACAGCAGTAGTTAGTGTACAGCAATCTAAAAAGTAAGGACTGTTAGACTAAAGGAAACAAATTAAATCAGAAAAAAACACAGAATGTAAAAGTGGTAGTGAAATAATTATGTAGAGCCTTAGTGTAACTTCATCCCACAAGAGTGTCAGTCAAAAATTAAGTGATGTAGTATGTGCTTAAACAGGAAAAAATCAAACAGAATAATATTAAACCAATGCACTGACTCATGTTACGCTTGTAAGCAGTAATTAAATTTGTATGAACAGCTTACTTGGGTATCATTATGTAATAAATCACGAATTTGTCTCATTGAGATAACATGATGATTTCTAGATACAACAGAATCCCCCCTTGTGTTCAGGGAAAATAAAATCCTCAAGGAGCCTCAGATTCAAACCATCCCAATCCATCATTTTTAGTCGGGTGAATCTGAAACCAAGGAGAAGTGACAGACATCACTGAATAATTAAAGGTTTGCCCAGAAGTGTAAGGATAGAATTTATGAAAACAAAGTTTATTCCTTTGTTTTAGAAGTGACTTGGGTAGGAATTTTATAAAATAAGGAATAAAGTAGTGAGATGAGTTATATTTGAAATAACCGACAAATTTCAGTACAGCCTTCAGAGAAGTGTAACAATCCTTTAGATTAGTAGAAGTTGTCTAAACATTGAAAAAACACTGGGTTTTAAATTCTCCATCTGAGAGCACGGGGTTTATGCATCATCAAGAGGGACTGTGGGTGCCTTGGTCCATCCTCCTCATTTGGATAATTTAGTGGGTGGACTAAACCTTCTTTAGTATCTTAGGAGGATTTGGGTCTGACTTGGCAAACTGTTCATGTATCCGTCCATCACAGGATGGTGCACAGAATTTTGATCACTTATAGAAAAACCAGCAAACCTGTTGTACACACTTGCTGGATATTCCTAGTTTTTCTCAAGAATTGAAATGTGGAAGCGTAATGTATTGCTGAGAGAGGCTGGGAAAGCACAGCTCCCGAACTCTGAAGGTACACCCAGAGAGCAGAAGGTGGCAATATCAGATATACAGAGCTCAGGGAAATAAATCTTTCCATCTCTCTAACCTGTTGTGAGATTAGGACAGAAAAAATCAAAACCAACCAAACAAAAAAAGACACCAAAAAGAAAAAGACAAAAAAACCCTAACCAACTAACCAACCAAAACCCCCCCACAACCGAAATGAAAATAATATTCCAAATCTGGAGGTAAAGCTCAAAGTATACCTCAAAAATGTAAAATTTTTCAGTCAACCACTATTTAGTACACCAAAATCAAAAAAGATGTAATTAGATATCCTTTAATTATATGGATTCTAGAGGAGAAATACCACCAAAATAGAATTTTATTCTTTCCAAATGGAACAGAATGCATGCTTGTTTGAGGAGTATGGCACTCATTAATCACTAAAATCCTTTTGGGAAGTTTTACTGCCCAATTTAACAGAAGGAAAATAAAATCTATAGTGGCAGAGTGCACTAATCCTTTCTTCAAGCACTAACTCCAAACCCACAAGAACAATTCTTTTCAGTAGGTACCAAAACTCGGAGTCTGAAAGTGCTTGTATGGTCCATGCTTACTACCCACGTAGGCCGTAAATGCATCCTTTTTTTTTTATGGTGGTGTTGTTTCTCAGCATATGCTGCAAGTAATCAGAACTGAAAGTATGCTCCAAAGGGAATTTAAGCCTAAACCTTTATTAAAATTTTTCTGTCTTGCATTTAGTCAGCACAAATGCTAGAGGAGCTTTAGAGCAGAGATGTTTAAATTGAAGACAGTTGCAGCTTCCAGGCATTTTCCTATGAAACGGTCTGTGTGTGTAAGCTGCTGCCCTCTTGATTAGGCATGGTTTCAGAAAGATGAAAAAACTCCCCAAAATATCTGATAAGAGTATTGCAGTGGAACTGTTGCCAAAAGCCGACACTAAGGCTATCAAGTGTGAAATGAAAATTAGAAAGTCATTGGACATTGATTTGAATTAACTCATAATGACCTGGTTTATGTTTTTGGCCTCTGGAAAGATGATTAGAACATAAAAACAACTTTCTGTGAAGGGCATAGGAATATTAATGAACTAGTCATCCGAATATGAGCAGGAAATATCCTTAGTTAAGGTCCTTGGAAAACAATCACCTTGCTAAAATATTGAAGTAGACACTGGAATGGGATGAAAAGACCAGAAAAGTCTAAAAGGGAGATGCTTGAATTTCAGAGGCAGGAACAGTGGCATATCCATTTCAAAAGCTTTTTCAGCTTTTAAAAGTGTGACTTAATCATAAACTAAGAGAGAAAGCAGCATATGGTATAGTGGATTATATGATGTTGGTGCCTTTGTAAACTGACTGAAGGTCAGGCTGTAGGAGAGAGGCAATGAAATTCAGTGTTTTTCCATTTTAAGACTCTTGGGTGCCCCATATAAACAGTTGTGTTGTCAGCGGAGCTGTAACAGTTGGTGTGGACTGAAAATCTGTTATGTCATTATGGTTGAGAGAATGTTATTCTTTGGATATTCTTTGTAGGAATTAAAACCTGAAAATTATTATGAACTCCTGGAGATATCCTCAAGAATTAAAGAGGAAATTGGTGTTTATTTATGGGCTGGCCCATTGCATTTCTTCATTTTCATTATCTTTGCACTTGTTTGTTAGTGGGAAAAAACCACCCTGAATGCAGTGATAATCTAACCCCAAGGGCAAAGCGTCCAAACTGGACTTCTTGTTTCCATAGTATTCTAGCTTTGAGATGATAATGCTCTCAAGAAAGGGAGAAACAATAGATAATTCAAATGTTGAAATAAACATGTAATACTGATGATTTAAGTGGTGTCAAGCTTAGTTCCTTAAAAGCACCATCAGTTGGATTCATAGCTTCTTATTTGAGGGATGTTACCCTATTGATTCTTCAAAAAATTCCATGAAATCAGATTTTATATAGACCATATACAGGCATTTTAGAATTCCATACATAGGAAGGCTTAATTCTGGGGTTTCAGTGGATTGTAATGTAGTTTTTATGGGGGTTTTTTATAAAATCTATATATTTCAGGAAAAAAATACTTTTAAAATGTTAAAATTCTTTTAAAAAGTGTATAATATTGTGAAGAAAAGATGTTATGGTATGTGAGCTGCAGTATACTTTAAAGAAAAGAAAAAATCAGCTTTGAAAAGCCAGGCAATCTTTATAGGATTTTTCTGTTTAGATATTTGGTATTGAATACGCTGTCACTATGAGGGTCTTTATTTGAGAGACGAAATGTTTGAAACTGATGGCCAAAACCTCTCTAATTGACCCCTGGTAATTATAATATTGATTGAACATGTTAGTCATTCTACTTTTGTTTTATTCATGAGTTTTATGGTGAAAACAAGTGTTCAGTGTAAATTTCTCCTTAACTGACAGTGTTGAAGACTTACATCAATATCTTATTAAAAGGATATCTTTTCAGTACTTGGAACGGATAAAAACTCTTAGTTGGCAACAACAGCTGGAGATTTAATTTTTGTGCACTATAACCCTGAAGACCTCCTGAAAAATTTCCTCTAGGTCACAATTCCCAACCAGAGGCACCAGTGAGAGAGCTGTAAAAACACAGGGATATTGCTGAAGCTTCATTCTATAGTGAGTTGTTAAATCACCCATTCCTGTGATCATGTCGTCTTTAATGGAATAAATAATGTTTTAGGATTTAGTTGTTAGAAAAAGTACCTGGTTAAAAGTGACAAGAACTTCTGATAGTGGGGAAGTTCTTATCTGCAACTTAATCAGGTCTGTGCCTTTAGCACTTGGGGGTAGAATGGAGGGGAACAGGTGATTTGTAAGTGAAAGGGTGACTATACAAACATTCAAAATCTGGATTTAGAATGTTTCTATCTTGTGCTTTTCTTCTCTGGGTTCAGATTATGGCTCAGGAGCTCTAGCAGAAGCTGACAAGTTCATTTTACAGGTGGTAAACATGACTTAGCTGTACATTAAGGTCAGTTAGCTAAACTTAAACTGCTGATGTGCATTAAATGAACTAATCCAGCAGGATTTTGCATTGTTGTGGTGCTCTTGTGTTTTCCACTGTGAGCCTCCTCTGTGGATCTTGTCAGATTGATGAGCAAGTAAATCATGAGCCAAGGAAGTTTTGATTTTTTTGCCTAAATACTGCAAAAAGCATCTATAAATGCTAAGATATTTAAAACTGATTTGGGAGTATCTGTCCAAAGAAACAAACATCTTTTGAAGGGGAACTTCTGGTTTTAAAGTTTGTTTCTTTTGTGCAAGCCTCCTGGAAAAGAACATTCCTCTCCAAATAATCAGAAAAATATAAATAAATATACATTATGAATATTAGAAAATATGTAGAAATACACACACACATATATATTATATATTCTATATTATATATTCTATATTATATATACTATATATGTGTGTGTGTGTGTGTGTGTGTGTGTATACCAATACATGTTGAGGATAGTGTTATGTGATGGGGCATGGATTTCTCAGTGTGCCATTCTAAAATTAAATTTTCCGGAAGTGCTATTGGAAAAAAACTATTCTCAAAACCCAAAAAATTTATTACAAACTGATATGATATTTCCATATATAAACATTACTGCAGAGTCTATCTAATCTGAGGCTCACAGTGCACTATTATATGAGACTACTTTTAAAATGTGTAACATCTTAAAAATGAAATCTTATTTCAAGACCAGTCAACAGTGCATTTATTTCTGATAAATAGGAGAAGAGCACCCTGGAATTCTCTTTCTGGCACAATTTCCAAATATGTTGTGGCTGAAATTAGCAGGTGAGATGCAAAGGTGGGCTGAGCAGGTGCGGGGTACTCGAGAGCTGTGAGGCAGGCAGGAGGGCTGCCAGGGTTGCAGGCACTTTGCCTGGCTGATGTCTCTTTATTAATAATGCCCAAAAGCTTAGGGAGATTCTGACTTCTCAAAGCTGAAATTTGCAACAGCCTAGAAATCTCTGCTGTATAATCCCCCACTTCTCTTTTTGGTGATCCTTTTCTCTCTTTAAAGATGACAGAATAATAGCAAGTTGGTCTCTGTTTCTGGTTAGTTTTACTTTCAGATGTTCATTTAGCAATACAAGATTGCAAACTCTAAGAAACAAAAGCAATTGTAGGTGCATCTTTGGGGGTTTATTTAATCTGATTTTCCATGGTGTTAACTCCTTAGTAAAGACATCTCACCCTAACAATGTACCTTGAAGAGAAGTTTTTCAGAAATGCATAATCTGAAAACCAGGTTTCTCTATTAGAACAGTGACAAGGATGGAGGGAGGAGGCAGTTTTGTACTTTGGTTTGAGACCAGTAGAGCTGACAATTCCTAGGGAGTCATTGTTCAACATGATGGACCTTTAAAGAAATTCATAGAATCCTCCTGTATTAACTCATATGGTATTTATTTTGGTAGTTTCCTTGGACATTTATTTAGGAAATTTCCTTTGATATTTATTTAGGTATTTTCCTTCGCTATTTATTTTAAAAATGTATGGGCAATATTTTCTTTCATGGTGCAGAATTGCATGTAAGTCAAAAGCAAAATGTTAAAAATGGCAATGGATAAAAAACCCGAACAACCTTTTCCCCTGCTGTGCTAGTCAAGGTTACCTGGATAAAACTGAAATAAATACTGAAGATGAGCTATGAAATGAGGTCTAGGACCTAAAGGTGCTTGCAGTAAAATCTAAATTCAATACAATCTAAATTATGTTCACAAAAACTTCTCTTACTCCAGATCTTCTCACAGTGAAATATCTTGTGCATCCTAGCTGAATTTCTCTTGGGAATGTAATCAAGCAACAAACTCACCAGACAGACCATCAGCTCCAACTGAAATGGTGCCTTCTGTGCAGAAGCTAATGCTGATTCCATTTTAAGATAAACTGCCTGTTACAGTAAAGTAGCTGAGGGATATTTGGGGGAAGCAAAATACAGGATTTCAGCCAGAAAAAACAGTTGGCTGCAGCATCGGGTGCACGATAGTTCAGAGCTCTTGGCCTCGTGTAGGAAGGGCAGAGGCACTACTCCAGTGTGAAACAACAAAGGTGTAGCTTTGGAGAGATTATGACTGAGAATACTCCTAATTTAGGAGACTCTTCCACTGTAGGTCATGGCAAAAAAATTTGGGATTTTCTCATTTTATGTACAATAGATGCTGTTTGTGTGCCTTAATGGACACCATAACTACACAGCTCCTACACAGGGATTGGTCTCTGAAAGAGAATTTTCTATTTAATATCACAAAATATAACAATTCTAATGGAATAATTGGAAAACTTTTTTCTTGGATCAGTGCAATTCACTGTCTTTGTCCGGATGCAGGGAGAAAGAGGAGCTGTTTAGTCTGAAGATACTATTTGAGCTGGCACAGTTGGGAAAAGAAAGATATACAAACATCTATCCTTATCTATTTATAAATTCCTGTCCATGAAAGTCATTTTCTTTTCAGAAGTCATCGTAGCTTTATAGCAACTTTAATCTGAATAGTGTTTTGCTACAAAGTGAAAAATTTAAGGGAAATCATGTTTGCAAAAATGGAAAACATTATTTAATAGCAGAGTTTTCATTACTGAACCTTCCAAATGTAGCCCATAATTGTCAACTCACTGCTGGATTTTATTCCTCTGTATTCTTTAAAAAACATATGTCAAGTGAGTTATGATCATTTTTGTTGTGTGTGACGGATAGTATTGTGGTATCATTTTTTTATTTCTGTTTGCTTATTATTTCAGAGAGTAGACTTTACATATTTCTATTTTTTCTCTTTTAAAATGATTCAGTTGTCCAGTCAAGAAACTTGGAGGGATTTTACAACTGCTATGAGTGACTCACAGCAAATATTTGTGCTGGGAGCATAGCATCGATAATAACACATTTTGTGTTGTGTTCCAGAAGGGAGTGGGAGGGGAACGAAGGGAAGGGAACTTTTCCTGAAGGGAACTTTTTCTGAAGGGAAAAGTGCAATGATAAATGGAAGAATTACTGTTTCAGAAAGGATATAAGGCAAATTACAAGCAGCCCACAGAGAAAGACGTGTGTCATAGAAAGCTATATCTTAAAGGTGAGGGACTATCAGAATGAAGCAATAATTGTCAAGAGAAAAACACAATTATATTTTAGGAGGGAAATTAAAAGTGATAAAATGATATTTTAGTCATAAGATAAAATGGTGAGTCCATGTTTTGACAATAAGGGTGAGATTGGAGCTGATCAAGATATTGTGCCTGAACTGAAGGAATACATTAACTCAGTTTTCAGCAAGGGTGATAACATGGAGCACGGGGATGGAGGCAGGATAACTGCTGGAATGAAAATAAGCATTTCTGGCGAAAACGGAAATTAATTGTCATAATAAGGATGAAGGGGAGATAGACAATTTCCATTCTAGAATACTAAAACTGCAATGAAACTGCTGTTTGAAAAAAAAAAAAAATTAAATAAATCCATCAAACTGGATGTAGTATTAGATAACAGGTAGCTAACAAATATACTGAGGTAGGAAGTTTTTGATCTGGTGTTTTGACTGAGAAACCTCTAATACTATTACAAATACTCTAAGGAAAAAACTTAAAGACTGAGGTAAACGATGAAAAGAGAATTACTGGAAGCTGATGATACAAGACTGCATGTATTGTAGATTGGACAGAAAATTAAAAAGTATGAATCTCATGCCAAAAAACTTGACCTGCATTTTTCAGCTGAGATTGATTCTACCATCTAATATCATCAGCATACAAATCTGTAGAAAGGAATTCATGACCTAAATAATGCATTATTTCATGTATACCTTCCCCTTCCATGTCTTTTAAACTATCTTAGGCTAAAAAAAAAAATAGGGGCTTAATATAGTTACATTTACGACTCGTTCCTATGGCTTGCAACTGTAGAGCATAACTTTGTTCTACATTTTACCACTGTAACTCTTTAATTATTAAAATTATTTTAATTTTTACAGGTCCTACTTATATATTTTTCCTAAGCACAGAGGGGGTCATAGTTCTCAGAGCCATGCTTCTGTAGAACTATCTCAATTATTAATTGCTTTATTATTTATATTCTTTTTTTTTGATCCCCATGTCAGTTGGGAATATCAAAAATGAAAATAGTTTGCTGGGGATTTTTAGAACAACTGTAGTTCAAAATATGCAAAAGCTATTTTACTTTTTTTGTCAAAAAAGGCAGTTCCACTTCCAAAGGGAACAATTAACACACTTGTAGTACAGAGTCAAGAGAAAGTCAGGCCTTTAAAACTGAATACAGCTGACTGCTGTATTTATTGCAGAAAGTATTTTTCTAATTTTTTCCTGTTATTTTATGATTAAATCTCACTTTTTTTGTAGGAAGCTTTACTTTCCTTCAGAAAGAGAAAAATGAGAGAATGCCTTTTTCTTGAATATATTTCTTTTTTTTACACTCAATCTTACAAACACTGATTTTCCTTCAGTTTTACACTACAGCTTTTCTGTTTTAAATAGACTCGTCGATTTTGTTTCTCTCAGAAATTAAGATTTCACTAGTTAGAACAAATCAAAAGGGGTTTTAGGTGCCTGATAGTACACAATTCTCTGCTTAGAGAATTTCTTGGTACCCAAGTGCCCTGACTTGACGGTATCTTGGCATGTTGCACTTGGACATACCTGGTATTAACCGTGTGGAGAGTGCACATTAATGCCTCACTGGGGTTCTGCCGTGGCTCTCACTCCAGAGCTGTCCATTTAACCATTCTATTTGCTTTGAGCTGCTGCTCGTTTGTCCGAGAGGCTTGAGCATGTGCCACTGCAGTGAAACGTTTTCAGTTGACCTTAAACCGCATCGCTCTTTATACTCTGTTTTTCTAAATATGTCGTATTTTGTTTCTAATTGTGCTCAGTGGTGACACTGTTCAAAGAGGACCCAACTCTGCAAACCATAACAATTCTTCTGCAAACATTCTGCTGCACAGTGCAGAGCTCTGCTCGTGCTGGGGCCACCACCACGGTGGCAATCAATGGCCCCGTGGTATTGCCTCAGAACTGTCAGTTTGCTAAAAGGTGGGCTCACAAGGGCCCACGACTCAGATATGGCACAGCTAAATATTTAATTCTGCTGAATAGTTTATGCCTGCTGCAGAGCAATGTTTGTCAAGCAGACTCACTGCAGAGCAGAACTGCCGGACACTTCCAGTATATTCCCAGCATTTGTATTCATTTCAGCTCTCTACACAATTTTTATTACATTTGTCACCTGCTGGTTTTCAAATGACAATTTATTGGTTAGAAATTCATGTCCTGCTAAGCACGATCTCTTTCTCTCTTCTTCCTCCTCCACACTTGCACAACTTCTCATTTATTTTTAATGTATCTTTTGATGTAATATATAAGTTACATGTACATGTTGGGGAGAGTCAAACTGAAGTAGCTACAAAGCAGCAGCTGCAGCTGCAGCTGTTTCTTTCCTT
>QWTY01047123.1:0-11245 GCA_008033365.1 Pseudorectes ferrugineus | reverse complement strand
TTTTTTTTTTTTTTTTTGGCCAGAAACACAATCTACAAGGAGTTTTTCCAATAAAATCTCATCTCTTAAGATTTTAAACACCTATAAGAAAAGTGACTGAAAGGTTAAGGAAAGCCAAAACTTCTAACAGACTTCTATGCAAAATTTTCACTTGTTCCTTTTCAAAAGGTGGTGATCAAACGCAGCAAAATACAGCAAAAAAGGCATATTTACAAGTTCATTAATCCAGGGAGCAATCAAACAACGAATAGAAGAAAAAAAAGTTTTCCTTTCCTGAAATATGGTGTCTTCATAAACAAACAGAGAAAAATGGGAATCTTAAAGCTGTATTTTAACATCTCTGGTGAAAGCAGTTCTCCAGCTCTTATATGTGTACCATTTTGGGCTATGTAGGCTTCACTGATGTAAGGGGTGATTAAAGAGATTTTTTGCATGTAAAACAAGAATCATTTGTAGTACTCTGATGATCTTATAAAATTTACCTGAAAGTGGGGAGATGCTAAATTTTAAAGCTAGAGATTGCTAAACCAATCTGAGGGGTACACCAGAAAAATGACTAATATAATGGGGGTGTACATGCAGTTTGGAAAGAGTAAGAACACATCATGATGGTATCTAAAATAGTATTTATTTATTCATGATATTTATTTATATTTTCTTCCAGGGCCACTGGATATATCAGAGCACCTTTGCAATTTTCTCTGGTTCTTGAGCTCAACATTTACTTGAGTGAGTAAAAGAAACTTATACTGTGCATTAGAGTCACGAAATATTGTTTATGCTGTCCAGTACTACATTGGAGGGCTAAAAATGGTCCAGCTTCTCAGAGTTATATTGGTTTCAATATTGGTTTTAATGGAAGTGTGATACCTGAATATCTAAATAACTATGACAGTCTGAGTCAAAAAAAAAAAAAAAAAAAAAGAAAGATGAAGATAAGACACATGTTCCATTTACAAATTTATTTCCTTTTTTTTTAAATTTTCCCAGTATTTCAGTGTGGGTGACTGGTTCAGATACAATCTGGATGGTGAAAAGTTTTGGTCAGGCTAAGGTGATAATCAAGACAGTCCATGTACGTAAATTCAATTTATACAGCTTGGGTAAACTGAGTTACTTCAAGCTGTAGGGTTTAAATCATCTAACAAGATTAACTGAATTATTGGCAACCACAGAATAAAGTCATACAGAGGTCAGAACACTTCAAAAACACATGCACAAACTCGGTGTCTTGTTGCATGATTGAGGGTATATTTTATTTCTAGTATTCTTTACCTTACATGTAGCATGTATCAAAGGGAAGAAGAGAGTAAAGGTCAGCATGGACACATTGAATGAAGTGCACTTCTAAGAATGGCTGAGGAATGGTGCTGTGAATATGTGAAGTTCACAACTGTTTTTTCTAGCCTGTCAATGCCAATTTATGTGGACAAGTGAAGGAAAAGGCTTTCATTTAAAGAGCTCCACCATAACAGCTGCTGCATATATCACAGATGATATCAAATGCTTTCATTTTAAGGAGGTAAATAGAATTTAAAGCATGTGGTATAATGTAAGAGATTCTCAGCATAGTGTAGACACATGTTCTCTTGTAATAACTAGGCTTTAGTAAATATGCTTGGGAGTTTTCTGCAATGTATTATGCCATTGCACTATACTATTAATACATATTTCAATTTAAGGATGGTACCAGAATCCACAATTAAATTTACATCAATGTTTCATGTCATACAAACAAATGGAGGGCTTTGCACAAAAAAAATCTCATGTATTCAGGCAGTAATTCACACAGGGAAAGCATTTGACAAAACGTACAGCTCATGATACACTGAAATAACCAATCCTTTTTACTTATTTATTTATGTTATAAACTTCTCTTTTTGCAAAGCGTAGCTCCAGCAGGGTACTTTCCCTATTTGGTTAGTCCACCAGCTGTGTCAGGAAGTTATGTTCTACAGTCTTCAGGAACCTCCTAGACTCATTCCTCTCTACTATGTTGTATTTCCAGCAGACATCTGGTAAGTTGAAAGAAAAAGAAAAAAAGGCTAGCAATCACAATATTTCTCCTAGCTGCTTATAGGATATTTCTTCTGCCTCTACATCCCGGCTAGGTGGTCTGTAGAAGGCTCTTGGCAGGATATCTGCCCTGTTGGCCCTCCCTCTGATTCTTACTCATAAACACTCAACCCTATCACCAACATCATTAGGCTCCAGACTGTCAAAACAGTCACGAACATTCAGGGCCACCCCACCACCTCTCCTTCCTTGTCTATCCCTTCTGAAGAGTTTATAATTGCTCAATGTAGCATCCCAGCTATATCATCACACCAAATCTCTGTGATGGCAACTATGTCATAATTTTCTTGCTGCATCATGGTTTTCAGTTTCTCCTATTCTTCCTGCTGCATGAATTTGTGTAGAGGCACATCAGCTGGGGTATCAATCCTGCTGTCTTTTCAGACAGAGAAGCTCTAGTTCCTGCATGACCATTCTCAGGAGTTTCCATGGATTCTAATACATCAACAAATCCTGCAACCTTACATCCTTGCTGCTACATGGATCATCATCTCCTATCTCTATTAAACAGCAGACTGAAAGGCTCCACTAACACCCTGTCCCTCAAAGAGTGGTGTGCCACCCCAGACGTATTACCAGTGACCCTAATTTTATCCTTTTCCCCCTTCACATTGAGTTTAAAGTTCTTTCAATGAGACCTGCTATCTCCTGCTTGAGGATCCTTTTTCCCTTTTGAGACAGGTGCATACCATCTGTTGCCAGCAGGCTCCATGATGTGCAAACCGACTTGTGATCAAAAACCTCAAAATTCTGCTGGTGTCACCAGGCTTGGAGAGTGACATTCATCTGTATGATTTTCCTGTTTCTACCTCCAACATTCCCTGCAGCTTGCAGGATAAAGGAGATCACTGCTTGTGCCTCAGATCCCTCAAGCAGTCATCCCAAAGCCCTGAGGTACTGCTTGATTGTCCTTAGCCTTCTTGTTTGGTCTTCACTGCTGACCACCTGGAAAACCTGCTGTGAAAAATAATCAGAGCAGTGTACCAGGCCAGAGTTTCTTGATAATGTCTCTAACCCTGACCCCAGGGAGGCAGCAGGCTTCCCCATGGGTTTGGTCCTATCAGCATATTGAGCCCACTACTCCTCTCAGAAAGGAGTCACCAAAAACATTTCCCTTTCTTTTTTCTTAACTGAGGCAGTCATAATGCAGGGATAACATCTCAGTGATGCACAAGCTTGTATGTGGATTAATCTACTGAACATGGATAGAATTATTAAGGTCAGAATTTTTAATAGTGGATGTCTGTAGGCTAAATGATATCTAATTAAATTGTTACAGGCTATTGTATTAAATAATAATTGAATTCCTAGAACGTTTCTCACAATTATAATGTATTAACATGAATACAATTGTGTAGTTAATGGCTTACTGATCTTTTCTTTTTTTTTTCTTGCTTTATTACTTTGCACCTAGGTTTTCTTATATTCTCTCTTATTGTCTATAAACCTTCCATTACTGACTTACACTGTAGAATAGAGATCCATGGGATCACACGTCTTGACCTCAGTCGCTAGATTTAAACATTTTTTAGGTTTATTGGAACACAGAGAAAGGAAAGCACATATGTCTGTAAAATGCACGTAGACTCTGTGCCTTCTTAAATACATCATAGGAGTAAGTAAAAGATAAAGCTAGACTTATTCAGTTGCACAATAGTTGTTACACTTCAGAAAATGGCAAGTTTCTCTGACACAGGATAGTTGTATGGCCTAGACACAATTCATCTCAGCTATAGAGCAATTCTATGTTCAAAACACAGAGCAGGCATTTTTCACTGAAAGGAAGCTGAAATGCCAACTTGCTTCCCAAAACCAAAACTGACTTTCTAGGCAAATTAAGGACTCTGCAGTATTTAACGTTCAGAGGGTCTCATGGTTATTTCTGCTATTAGCCTATGGAAGCAATAAATTCAGTTGATTCAAACACTGGACAAGGGATAAAGTGTGGATCCTTTTCCAGTTCTACCACTACCTTGTACTGACAAGTCAACTTTCTTTTTGAACTGGCTTTCCTGGCCCTTAATGTTTCTATAGATTTTGTATCATGATTTGCTTATAAGTAACTTTCAAGACAGCTATAAACTATCAGTATCTTGATGGTTACTTAGCTAATTATTTTTAATCCTGTATATCTCAAAACTAATAAGAGTAATCTCAATTCAAAGTGGCAAAACTGTTCACTATCTTTCTTCACTGATCATAATACTTGTAATATATTTTCATTGTATGAGTAAGAATATTTTATCAGAAACATTCACTAAATATACAAACCAAAGAATCTCTTGTCAAAGATAGTTCTATCAGTTCAATAGGAATCCTGAAAGGAGTAGGATGTGTGTTTTAATGCTACATATGTTTTTCTGCCACACATTTCTTGCTTTTCAATTTGACAATTGCAATCAAATCCTCAAATGTGCAATGTCTAGGATGTTAAACTGAAGAGAAAGTAACAGTGTATACATTTAGATTCTAAAGCAGATTTGTTGATAATTGCTTATGAATGACAGAATAAATGATAGGAAGCAATTAATTCATATCTGTGGTCCACAGTCTTTCTAACAAGGCAGTAAAAAAAATGAAAATTGCCCTTGTCAGAATCAGAGAATATGAAGTTGTAGTACGAAAGATTGATTTTCTACCAGTAAGCACCAAAACAAGAAGCCTTGCAACAGCTATGTTTTTTCAAGTTTAGCAGTTTTTCAGGTTATCTTTTTTTCTTTGGAAGTATTCACTGTCCTTTCTCTATCTCATTCATCATAAGCTGTAGGTGTGCACTTCATGGGCTATTTCCAAGTTAATTATCAAGATTTATTTCCAAGTAACTAGGATTTTTCTGGTCATTTACTCATTCTCAAACAAGGACTTTTCACTTCGACATCATTCCTCCTTGAGAGAATCACACAATCATTTAGCTGGAAAAGACCTCTGAGATTGAGTCTAACCTTTGACTGATCAGAACCATGACAACTAGATCACAGTATTAAGTGCCATGTCCAGTTGTTCCTTGTACACCTTCAGCATTGGTGACTCCATCACCTCCCTGGGCAGCCCATTCCAAAGTTTAACAACACTTTCTGTGAAGAAATTCCTCCTGATGTCCCACATGAATTTCCCCTAGCAACCTGGTGCCATGTCCTCTCATCCTGTCACTATTTGCCTGGGAGAAGAGGCCAATTCCTACCTTGATACAACCTCCTTTCAGGTGATTGTGGAGAGCAGTAACATCACTCCTGAGTCTCTTTTTCTCCAGGCTAAAATACTCCCAGCTCAGCCACTCCTCATATGACTTACTCTCTGTACCCTCCACCTGCTCTGTTGCCCTTGTCTGGACTCGCTCTAACACCTCAATGTCTTCCCTGAACTGAGAGGCCCACATCTGAACATAGAATTCAAAGTGTGACCTCAGCAGTGCTGAGTACATGGGGACAATCACTGCCCTCGTCCTGCTGGCCACATGGTTGCTGACACACTCCAGGAATCCATTGGCCTTCTTGGCCACCTGGGCACAGCTGGCTCCAGTTTCAGCCACTGTCGACCAGCACCCCCAGGTCCTTTTCCACTGAGCTGCTTTCCAGCCTCTCTGCCCAAAACCTGTAACACTGCATGGGGTTGTTGTGACCTAAGTATAAAACTCAGCAGTTTGCCTTTTTGAATTGGCCATTGATCCAGCCTGTCCAGATTCCTCTGCAGAGCCTTCCTGCCTCCCAGAAGGTCAACACTCCCACCCAATTTATTGTTGTCCACTAAATTCCCAAGGGTGCACTCAATCCCCTCATCCACATCATCAATCAAGATATTAGACAGGACTGGCCTGAACTCTGAGCCCTGGGAATCACCACTAATGACCAGCTGCTACTGGATGCAGCACCATTGACCACCACTCTCTGGCAGTCAAGCCAGTGTTTAACTCAGCAAAGAGAACACCTGTCCAAGCCATGGACTACCAGCTTTTCCAGGAGAATGCCGTGGGAGACAATATCAAAGATTTTGCTGAAGTCCAGGTACACAAGATCCACAGCCTTTCCCTCATCCAATAGGCAGGTCACCTGGTCATAAAAGGAGATCAAGTTGCTCAGGCAGGACCTGCCATTCTTAAGCCCCTGCTGGCTGGGCCTGATTCCCTGGTTGTCCTGTATGTGCCGTGCGATGGCACTCAAGATAGTCTGTTCCATAAAGTTCCCTAGCACTGAGGTCAGGCGGACAGGTCTGTAGTTCCTTCCTTCCTCTGTAGGTCTGTAGGATCCTTCCTCTGACCCTTCTTGTAGATGGCTGTCACATTTTCCAACCTCCAGTCATCTGGGACCTCCCTGTTTAACCAGGACTAATGACAAATGATGAAGAGTGGCTAGGCGAGCTCTTTTGTCAGCTCCCTCAGTACCCTTGGATGGATCCCTTCTGGCCCCACAGACTTGTAACTGCCTAAGTGGCACAGCGGATCACTAATAATTTCCTCCTGGATTGCAAGGGGCCTACTGTTCTCCCCCTCCCTCTGGACCACCTCAGGGGCCCTGAGGATAACCAGGCTTTCTGTCTGAGTCAAACAACGCATTAAGTACTTAATCCTTTTCCTCATCCTTGGTGATCACGTTCTTCACTAGGTCCAACAAAGGATGGAGATTTTCTTTGGCCCTCTTTTTTAATAAAAATACTTTTTTATTGTTTTTCACAACCGTGACCAGGTGGAGTTCTAGCTGAGCTTTTGCCTTTTTAGATAAAAATGGATCACTCCATGCAAGGATACAGTATGCAAAAAAATTAGATAATTGGCTGTTTATGTGATGAAAAATAATGGAAGAAAAGCAATAAGCAACATATCTTAAGAATATGTAGATGAATTCTGACCCAGAATGAGAAATGGAAATTCTATCTGCAATGAAGAGTTCAGGGGAGATTTTAAGAGGATTTGTTTATTTTTTGCTGAGTTTCTAGTAGAAGGCTCATTGAAGGTAGATCCCTGAACTCAAACTCACAACCCATAGCAAACACTTAATTCAGTTAGGTGAATTTCAGATCATGTCATTATAAAGATCAAGATACAAAGATAAGTAGTCATTTTCTTTTCTTTTCTTTTTTTTTTCTTTTTTTTTTACCCAAAGCGTCAGACTGCATCTTTTAAGAAAATAGTGATGTATGATCAGTAGGCGGTTCTGGGGTCTGCTTGTGACAAACAGCCTGATGAAAGACAAACATATAAGGAAGTAAAATAGCTATGATTTCTCTAAGGAAGGCTCTCTAAGGAAGGCCTTTTCCACATAGGAGTTTATTTCAGAATAACCAACCACACTTTCAAATTGTAATTTTTATAAGAAATAGTCATCCTGCAAGAGGCAGAAGTCCCCAGTGCTTTTCATCTTCATACCCATTCTGTATAGTTCAGCATCAGAGCATTATCACAAAGACTTGCACATTGGTGTGTACTGATTCTACACAGTGTAACATGAAAATTATGCTGAAGTGAGGAACAGAAAATGGCACCAAAACACTGTGGATTTCTGTCTACACAGCCACTGTGTGAAAGAGTCCTTTGACTATTTACAGATCTACTTTGATGTGGCTTTCTCTCAGTTGCATATCTGCAAATGATGACTGACTTTTATGCTGAAGAATGAACTTCGGGTTTCCAGAAAGAAAAAAGAGATAAACTCCATCTGTGCTGCTGTTACTTCACAGTTGATGGACTCAGTGGAAAGATAGGGAGAGTGGGAAGGAGGGACTGCATGCCAGAGTAATTATGCAAACATTTGAATTCAAAGAAATAAAGAAAAAACAATCTCTGTGTAATTGACTGCCTCTCAGTGAGTTTGCAATTGTATGTGGTTCAAAAACAGTCACACTAAGTGGATGTCTGCATGGCATAGCTCATCCCTGGCTCTCATAACTAATTAATTCCAGGTGGATTTCTACACCAGTGCAACCATTTTATTTCTAGTAAGCTGAGCTAGAGTGGATATTTCTACACATTGTCCAGTTCAGTTATGCTGAATTACATATGGATTTCTCTGCTTCTGCTGGAACAGAAAACAATGCAAATTTTGCTTCACTGACTTCATTATGAATCCATGAAGTAAATTCTATGGGGAGGTTATTGTCTATGTTTCATTAAACAGCACTCAAACAACACACCCAAACTTTGATGCATGTTCAAACTTATTTCAAATGCTGAACTAAACATATGTAAAGGGGTTCTGTATATATAGTTCTCCTTGCTATTTCTGAGATGAAGATCATATGCAAGAAATATCAACAGCTAGAAAAGCAAAGTTTTCCATAAGCTAAGGCTGTAGTTCTCGTTGAAGATAACATGGTACAATAATAACAATTAGCAGATTAAGCACATAACAGTCAGATATGTTAATCAAAATGTTTCTTTCATCTTTATCAGTAATGTTGGCAGTCAGTAGTATTCACATAGTGTAATTTCTTTTCCATTGTATTTAAAGTACAAATATTCTATGACATATTTACAATCAAACTGCCTTAGAAAGTTTTTCAAAGGATCATACAGTAAGTTAATGGTTCCTTTGATTTTGTTGCTACCTCACCAGCTTCCCTAACACACCCATTTTCTTGTACATGGGCAAATTCTTTATCTATAAGCTTTTACTTTATTTTGTAAAACTGCATCTCTGCTTCTACATGAGCAATATGTAACACAAATAATTGACCAGTAAGCTGCTTTAACATCAATCATTTCTATGATTCACACTTGAAAAGTAAGTGTTGACTATGTATCTGTTTTCAACCGTTATCCAGATTTTTACTTTACATAGAAAAAAAGAGATCATGAATTCTGTAGAAATGCAGATCTTGAGATCTTTTCTAAATTTCCACTTAGGCAATTAAATCCTTTTCTAGGCTGTCTCAGACATGCAGGATGTTATGCCCATCATTGATTCTTCTGCTTTCACCAGTGGTATAACAATTTTTGAATATCTGTTATTGAGTATTACTGAGTACCAGTTCCAGAGACAAACTGTCAGTTCTACCACACAACTGAAACTTCTTCTCAGTGAATGAAACAGAAGTTCATATCCAAAAGGCTATTTTTCTTACCCATTTTTTTAAGCTCATGTAAGATCTGCATGACATTTGTTCATTTATTTATAATTGGTAAATTCACTTTGCAACCCTGAATATAAGAGATTTCTTGGTGAGAATTTTGATTCTGGAGTAGCAGTCACATCTATCAGACAAAACTATTGATTTTCAAAACCATCTGACTGACAAAAATGCTATATTTATCTTTGTTGTTTTCAGGTTTAAAAGTTTGTATTCAAACTGGCATTGGCCACCTGCAAATTTGGGAGGATCATCAATGCCACATAGAAAGGCATGTCTGCAGGTTGCAAGGGGGTCAGCTGTAGCAGGAGGAAGCAGAAAAACCATTGTAAATAATTAATGCCCTAATCTCATCAATTAAAAAGTGTGTTTGGCAGTGAAACCTTTCTGTGCTTGATGTACACACTTGACATACGGATACTGCCCTGAAGCAAACTGTTATTTAGCCTCAGTTTCTATAGCTATGGGGTTGATGTTCCTATTCAGGAAACAGAGAAGAAAAGGTTTTGTCTGGGTTTTTCAAAAGTGTTATATATCTGATGAGTGCATCACTTTTTCTGACCATGTTTTTCAAGCATTTATAGCACACACAAATGATGAGACCAAAATGATTCAATTTTGTTCCCTGGAAAAAGTAGAATAACAGCCAAATATGCTGTTTCTGATGCCAAGAAAGAGGTGCGTTTAAAGAAAGATGTAGCACAAATTTGCTATTTTGTAAATATCTTCTAAGGAATAACAGTAGTTTTCCAGCTTCATTTGTGCTGGAAAAATTAGGTTTGAATCCAAGAATTTGGAAATTCTTGGATTCAAACCTAATATTTCAGGTAGCAGAAAGGTTAATACTTGTAATATTCTATGTAGTTTTATGTTAATCTAGTTTAGACCAAAAGTTGTGCAAATGAAATAAAAGTTACAAAAGGTTATAATGTAGTGCTTAACTCAGTTGAAAAAAAATTTAAATGTAAATAGCTAAATAGCATATATCCAATTATAGAAATAATAGTTACATATGTTTTCTTATTAAAAATATTTATTTTCATTTATCTGCTTTCCTGCAAGGCTTTAAAGAAAACCCGAGAGAAATCTTCAGGAAACTGTTTAGCAGTAAGTATTATGGCATTGGTAGAATCAAAAGTTCGCTCTTAATACCATTTATTTTGATAGTGTTCTAAAGACTGTCTCAGTCTTGACACAGATGAAGTCTGTTAAAATGAGTAACTCGGCAAGGTTTCAGCTGAAAAACCTTAATTTTCTGTACTGTGTAGGGTGGTCACAGAAGCTAGTTCCTCATGAAACCCAGCATGATGCCTCATATCCATTAAGATTTAACAAGGATGGCACAGGTGCTGTGGTTTTAGACCTAGACTTCAGAGTAATGATGCACATGTATCCAAGAAGCACAGACGGAAGTGTGGTTGCCTCGGAAAGTTTTCAAGAACGCTTTAAAAGCATTCTTGCTTGACTGCAATTTGTCTGCAATATCTAAGTGCAAATAGGGGAGAAAGCTGAGATATGAAACTTTACAAGCTCTCGGAACAAACAGAAAATCAGGATGGGAAAATATCCAAGGTGAAGGAGTCAGTGTTAAGGAGTTCTGTGGTCTGTAACGTGAAAGCACATAAAGCTGTGTCTAACGTGCTTGTACTGCAAAAGACTAATGGCCATTCATCTTTCTCCAGAAAGGCTTCCAGGGTAAGTACTTCAGCCTACCATCATAGTTCATGATGAAAGATAACAGCTGAAGGAAGAAGAAACAGTGAGGCTGATGGAACCTGCTTAGAAATAATTAAGGAGCAAGGGAACTTCTGCAGTGTAGAAACAGAGTAAAAAGGGCTGAAAAAGACTTGAACATCTTGGGAGTGGTCTGCAGTATAGGTGAAGCTAAACCAGACATTGAGTCTTCTTACTCTCTAATTGCTAGTGATGCTGAAATATGTTATATAATTATTCTAGTGGGGAGACATGAACATGTCCATGAAAAATCAAGTTGGTTGTTGCCATTCAGCCACTTTAGTGAGACTAAGAATAACAAGAATTATTTCAAGTTGTCATGGTTTGACACTGGCCCAACGCCAGGCACCCACACTCACCCTCCCCTACCACACTG
>QWTY01047122.1:0-10123 GCA_008033365.1 Pseudorectes ferrugineus | reverse complement strand
TGGGCAGAGGTGATAGCAGGGCTCCAGCAGAGATCCTGCCTGCTGCCTAATGTGAGGACTGTAACCATCACTTTTCAGCAGCACTCAAGCCTATGGCTAAAGACAGTCTTCGTCTCCCGTCCCCTCAAAGCTACAGAATTCCAAACCTTGTTAAAATAACCTCATTCATTTATCTGCTCAGGAGAAGGCCAGGCTATCTCAGGTCCTTTCAGGATGACTCTGGCTGCCTGGCAGACTGAAAAGCTCTGCAGAAGCACAGTGTGCTCCTTGCAGAAGAGGCAGAGCTGAGCCATCCAAGCCCACTTACGTACGGGCACAGATCCATCTGTCAAACCCTCTGGGCAGCAAGGCTGAAGAAGACCAGATCCTGCACTGCCATTACAGGTTAAAGCATCAGCTGTGAAGTAGTCCAGATACTGAAAAGACTTTTCTAGGACTCTGCAACTGAGGAAGTGTAAGCTATGCACGGGGCTCTCATCTGTCAGGGCCTGAATACATACAAAATCTTCAGGTCTGAGTCAGCATACCCCTCCCATATTTGAAGACTCCCAGCACATCCTCTGACAACATAAAGTATCAACTAAGGTTATTCAGTGTCAGATCTGACTGAAAAATTTCTAAGGGTAACTTTTTCAAAATCTGAAAAGAGACACTTTTGAAATTTAATATCTCACAAAAAACCTAGAGCTGGCTGCAGCACATTCAGGATGCTGTCAATGGCCAGAGCTACATACTCTACCACAGGAGAGCCAGTAACCATATGATTAGGCTACAGCAAAGGCCTCAGTATTTGCCCCAATTCTGAAATGGGGAGACTTTAACCAGAATTTCCTTAGCAGCCAGCATATTGCCTGCTCTGTGAACAGAAGCTGTTGCTGACAATTGCTTTTCATGAGATGCTGAGAAGATTTGGCTCAAAAGACAGCAAGTGGGCTATAACTGAGTAAGAAAACAAGGTAGTAACTTGCACTTGCATAAAGTCACTCAGGCTTATATACTTTCCTTATTCTTGGGAAAAAAACCCCAACCACTTTTCTGTGTGTGTTTTAACCAGTTAGTTGTAAGACATCAAAAGAAGATACTCCTAAATAAACACATGCCAAACGTTATGTTGTATTTTAAATAAAGCACTTCCCACTATGTGTACATTGTGTAATATTGCAGAAAAGGTGTCAAGGGAGGGAGAGCCTACCAAGCATCATTATGTCCCTGTGATGAGGACTCCTATTTAATTCCTCTAGGATCCTGCTGCTGAAAATATTGCTCTGATTAGGACTGTTTACATGTTACCCTTTTTCTGCAGCTCCAAAGAGGAACACGTTTGGAAAGTCTATGATTAAAGCTATTTGCTTTAACTTAGATGTTGATTCTACTTGTGATGTATGGCCTGCCATAGTTCTAAGGTATTTCCTGCAGAGATAAATCTGGAGGAAATGAGTATTTTATCCAGTTTGCCATAGAGAGTTACAAATGCATAAAAAGCAATCTTTGCAGCTTAAACTATATGAACAGTGTGGCATTCTAATTCTATACAGTCATGTAGAATTTGTATTTATGTAGATTATACTTTATCTTGTTAACTACCATCATATAAACAACATCATTAGTATTCTGAAAGATTGTCCTAATAAAACTATATCACATTGTGTTGCTTTTTCATGAGAAATCACTATAATTTTAGTTTCATATGGGAGTGCAACAGTTGCTGCCATGTTACTATACTTGAACCAAATTCTGCTGCTACCTTGTCCTTGGAAACAGTTCCACTAGCCTGGCTGGAAATGGCAAAGAAAGGATTTTGCATTTGGACAAATACCACTTTGGTCAGAAGGAAAGAATAACTAAATCTTTTACTGACATCTCTGAAGCTAAAAGGCACTTTAGTGCCCAGGCAAGTGACTCTGCCCTTTGGGGAAGGTGGAATCAGATAAATCAAATGCATAAATTCAGGAGCTCTTCTCGGGCAATTCACATTAGCAAGGCCTATCCCACTACAGGAAGCCAGAAAAGCCTGCTCTAGGTCTGCACAGAACTAATTGGTTTGCAGCGAGTTTAATGCATTTCTCATTTTGAACAAATCTCTGAAGTCTCATAAATCTAGGTTTACCATGTTTATAAAGCTGCAGACCTCCCAATTTGTACTCTAATTATATTTTGTTATTGTTATTATCAGCTTATTCTTGCTATGAATGTTTTTGTATCACTTGAAATTGACGCTAATACTCCCTGACATACAGCCTGACATGTATTAAGAATGCAGAAAATGAAATGACAGAACTAATTAAAAAACCATCTGTTCAGTTAATTTAGAGGTGTGCCAAACAGTTCAAATGAGACTTGGTCAGCAGTAAATCACGTCCACCTGTACCATTTGCTTAGCAGTTACTGTTCCTAGTCATGTTATTTCCTCAGAAACACTGCTACTATTCAGTCCTGAGACTGCACACTGAGCAGTGAGAGCATGAAATCACAGCTATTACTCTTGAACAGAAATAGTACACGTGAAAACGTAGTATAAGCCTGCTAAATGAAAAAAAAAAGACATACAACAAAATGCTGTATATCATGTAGCCTCACTCCATTAATTGTAATGACTGTGCCTCCAAGACATGGAACAATCACATCAGTATTACCTATAGAGATATTGCAGCTCTCTATCCAGGAAAAATTTCCCCCTTAATGTCAATGGGCTGTACTTTTCTCTCCTGTAAGCCCATCAAAGTTAATAGAGTTGTACCAAGAATACATTTGGACCCATCTGATTATGGCACACTGAACATGTTATCTTATAGCCCGGCTGCTGTGTTACTGCTTTACATACAGAAAACATAATAATTCAAAAAACATTCAACTGTCAAGTTAGATCTTTTTTTCTTTTAAAAAGAAAGGAAAATAAGCATGTCTCAGTCTGATGAGCAGCAGTCTGTCATGTGGCAGAACTATATTATCACAGATTAGGTATATTTCCTCTGTACCAAAGAAATTTTCCTAGAATAAAAAAGCACCTACATGTAAAATAAGCTGCATGGCATTTTCTTCCTGCATGTTCTGCAGTCAGCTTCCCTCCAGCATGTACCACTTGGCTTTGCATTCCAGACTCCCACGCACAGAGGGACTCCCTTAGCCAGTCACTTTGACTTTTGAAAGCTTCAACCAGCGGGCAACTTGAAAGAGTTTAAAGCAGACAGCTTCAATGGGAGGCAAAGCAGACAGCAGTCACCTGCTTTTAGCATGAAGCTAATAACGAAGCCACTATTAAACAAAAAAACCAGCAGATTAAATTATATGAACTAATTATTTCTCACCAGAAAAACTTTTGCCATTTCCTGTGCTCAGCATGGTTTCAGATCAGTATTCTTATTACTGTTCCCCAGCTTCTAATTTTGGTTTACATAGTGTCATTTTGGTTTACATAGTGTCATTTTGGTACTCTTGGGAATTTAAACATCCATAAGCAAATGAATGGGCAAGTGCAAAAACACTGCAAGCTGCACAGAGCCAGGAAGGGGAGGCCCACCAGAACTGGGACATCAGTGTTCCAGGTTCCATGGACAGGGAACTTGCATATTACCTCCCTAAACATGGGTATTAGGAGGGACTTCCATAGATGCACACCCACGCTTTTCTACGTTGCTACAATCAGAAGAATGAGCATTGGGGAAGGACAGAGCTGGCCGAGGGCCACAGTATAAGTGTGGGCAGACAGAATCCAGGTGTGAAGGGAGGGATGGGAGAACCCTTTTACTGAGAGATCTGGGGGACTTTAATGACTTGGGGAATACATTGAGAGAAAAGTAGACAAGAGAGATGAGCAAAAAAGGTTGGACAAACTAAAGTAGACAGAAGCATGGGAAGCAGGACACTAGCAAGAAGTGAGTGAGTCAAAATTCACTTGCTGGCAGTCCTTATCCTGCAGTGAGAGTATTTCTCTCCTGTTTATTCCAAAGTCACTAGGGGGATCATATATTTCTAGCTAAATTAAGCCTGCAAAAGTGTGATGTGCCATTCCACAAAGGTTTGTATTACGGAGAAGAAGCATTCACTGAGCAAGGAAGCAACATACCAGAAACCATATTTCATTCATTTACTGGGATACTGGTTGTTGTATGTTCAAGTGATGTCTGGGATAGAAGGAAGTTGACTATGCACAGGGGTGTAAAAGATAATCTAGTAAGAAATTCAGTATTGATCCCAGAATGTGGGATCTGATTAGCACTTTAGTTATTTTCTATTGTCAACAGAAATAATCATTTATCATCCTTTTCAGTGACAGCAATTCACTGAGAGACAAAAAAAATCTCACAACTGATTTATGTCTCACTAGAACAAATCTGAACTCCAGCAAGCATCTGCGAGCGGGGCGGCATCACTGTTATAGACTAACAAAGGACAGGTTACTAAAACTCTAGGTTTCAAAAACTGTAATGGTCTGTCAGTCATCTGAAAAATAGCATCTCAGTTTGCTCTCTGTGTGTAATGTGACTTTTTGGATTGAAAGGGACAGATTTACTAGATACTGCTTCCTTTGGGACCATTATGTTGGACAAGCTTATGGGAATGATCTAAAGTTACAGTTGTACCTTTGGTGTTTCTGGTCCAAGCCATCACTTCTGCTATATAGTCAAATATCTTCAGCAAAGGACATAGGATTGGACCCTAAATAATCTTTTCTGGGCTTTCTCTGCACACTTTTGGGGCAGAGCTGACCCCAGCCTGTTCTTAAACACCCACACCAAGACCCAGCTGCAGCAGCACAGGGCTGACCTGTGGGAGACTTCATTTGGAGCACAGTCTTCACCCTAAGCCCTGATATTCCGAGGAGTTCTTTAAGCATGAAGAAGCAGGCAGAGCACAGAGTTTGCACTTTCAGTCCCCAGAGTGGAAGACTTCCATGTTCATGCACCATGTTAATGAGCTTGAGTGGAAAAGAGGAGACTAATTTGGCTAGTGGGGTAGATCCAGTCTCCTGGCATCTGACCAGTGAATTCGAGCTTTGCTCAAAATGGGAGAGACCAAGTCAACAGGAGAGACCAAGTCACCAGGATCTTGTTGGAGCACTGTAGCCAGATGATTGGGGTGTAAATGGATGTTTGTCTTAGATTCACACCCCAAATAGAGGTTAAAAAGCAGGGCAGCACAGGAGATTGCTCTTCTGTCTTGTGGATGAAGACTTCACCTGGGAGTCCTTGCAGGGCTTTGTGCAAAGCTCATGTCACCAGCTGGGCTCCCACTCAGACCTCACAGGTACCTAGCAGGCTGGTTTGGGGATCTTCATGTGAATTTAGCTGCTGGCGTGTCTGGTGTATATGTCCACCAGCAAATGTAGAGAAATACGGGTACTTCAGGGATTAGGTTGATTCCAGGCCTTGGAGCTGTGACTAGTGGTAGCTACCAGCCTATCTGACTTTAAAGCCTTGTTCAGACACAAGTAGGATGGGGAGAATAATTTTACGTTTCAGAAGGTAAACTAATTATTAGAGGTGTAAGGGCAAAGTGAAAACTCCATCTACAGAAGAGATGATGGGACAGCTCAGTCAAGATTTAAGTGAAGATCACTGAGCTTTATTATGAGTTCAGTTATATTTCTGTGGTATCACCTTCAAAAAAAATTCTCCATCCCTAAAAAAATATAATCATTAAACAATATATATGCTACTTGCCCATAATGATTTTTGTAATTTGTTATCAACTCTAGGAAAAGACTTGTACTATGACAGATCTATAGTGTCTATGTCCCCTGGAGGAAATTAGCCTGACATTACAATTTATGTTAATATTTGTTTCAATTCCCAAATATTTGCTGGGTTTTTTTTTTCTTTGAAAATCTGGGATAAATTAATCAAATCAATAGCATGGGTGCTAAATTGTTTTGTGGCTTTCCAATCACTTCCATGATAACTCTTGTAATCTAGAAATCCTCTGAAATAGCACTGACAAAGTTGTGAAGCTGAAGGGCTGCACTCAAAGCATACTCCTTGGGCTTACAGCATTGTGCAGGGAACCAATGTCTGATGGAACTTGAACGTTTCCCTCACAAGAGACTACATTTAGTAAGCCTGCACTCCAGGAAAAAGTTATCAACTATTTAGGTCCATCTTAGAGCATCCTCTGAGCTTATTTTCTGCCATCACAGTTAGGTCAAGGCTATCCACACCCGTTGCCTCATCTGATCTTAAATGCCATTTTCAAGGCTTTCCAGGTTTATGTGCCAAGACCATTGAATTCTGACACTGTTTGAAACCCACTTAGAGAAGCCCCAAGACTGAAGAAACTGGAACCACCACAATTTTAGCCTAAACAATATTGGTAGATTTACAGTGGTTGTAAACCCATGAAACATTCTGAAAATACAGATTCAAGCCAGCTGAGTGAAGAATTCAGCTTGGGGTTCATTTAGCATATTATTCTGTGCAAAATATTTCAAAATATTTTAATTATCCAGGAAAAGTTATGTCCCCTAAATTGCTGGAAAGTACCTTGTGTTTTTCAAGCAGAGGTATAGGGTATGCATATCTCTACCCTTTGTACATTGTTGACATTGCTTTTCATTTCTACACCCCATGATGGACTGAAATCCAAGTTGCTCATTTTGTCTATCAATATGTTTATACCGTAAAGTTTAAAAAAAAAGATGTTCCTGTTATTAAATGTTAGATCCAATTTAACATTTACTCTCTGGAACATATTTATAGCAGCAAATAGGTTTTTTCTATTCATTTATGCAGCATTTTGCCTAATGAGCTAAAACTTACTGACTCATTTTATTTTACTGAACAAAGATATTCATATGCAATAAGACTCGTTTCATTAAAAGGGTAAGCCTGGTAACCAAGATGCACTGAGCCAAGAACTAAAGGCTGTGTGTGTAGCAGTGTAATTTAGCATTTGGTCAATGGATACATGATCAAAGCAAGTTACCTATCGTGAAGACAGCAAAGAGTGGTGAGGCAGGAGTAAAACAGTATTGCATATTTTAATGTATACCTTCTTATATTTCTTTCCTGGCAGCTGCATTCCTGACTGTAGCACATAGTGTATATTGAATTATAACCAGAAAGCTTTAACTTCCTGTTCTAAAATTCTTCCTCCAATTCTAAAAAAAGCATAATGAAAAATTTAGAAGGACAAAGAAGGAAAAAAATACCAAAAGACCAGAAAACATGTCATTCAGTGAAAGACCTCCATCAGTTTATACTATCAGAAAGTAATATGAGACATGGCTTCATAACAATCTTATCTCCTTTGCAGGGAAAAAGTTTAGGTGGTGGTTCTGCCAATACCTGGAAGATGATACTCAACAAATTTGCATTTGAACTAAGATGTTTGAAAATTGGTCAACTATTGCACCAAGTGTCAAGGAGATGTGACTTCCCCCCCCCGCCTTTTTATCACTGTCAGGCAGAATATGGCTGCTCAGGAGAAATGCCTGAACACACTCCGCAGTGCCTCCCACCCTCTGGAGAGCACACAGGCCATCCTCACACTATCTGCTGCTGCCCTAAAGCACACATCAGCTCCCTGCTCCTGTGAGGCAGACTCACCTACAACAATTCCAAAGCACAGGTAGATCAAGTTCCAGCCTGCTGCTCAACAAAGCTAAGTACGTACCTTTCACCAAACAAGTCATTCAGCTCAGTACAGCAAAAGGGAACTAGCCAAAATATAACACTGATATGCAGAGGTCAGGCAGATGGGTTTCCCACCAGCCTCAGTGCACAGCCAATAGCTGCCATATCCTGGCTCCTTCACAGCAGTGTGCCCTCTGGTACAGATGAGTACGTCACCCACCACTTCCATACAGGCTGAAAAACACCTGAGTAGCTTATCCAAAGCCATAGGTGCCTAAACAAAGTCTTTACAAGAAAATATTCTAATCCCAGTGTGGAGAAGTCAACCCTAAAAGCACAATGTCCTGATTATGATACAGGAACAGTAAACATGCAGAGAGGATGAGCAAGCCAGTTCCTTGGGACTCATCTGCTGAAGCTTTTTCTCTGGGTAAGATTCTGCCCAATTCTTTCTGCTCAATAGACTATTTAAGTGGAAACTGGCTTATTTCCAGAACCTGACTGCAAATGTAAATTTTATTTTATTTTTTATTTGAAGATGATGGAAGATTAAAAGTTTGAGAACACTGTGCCAGACCCATAAGGGATGGAAGTTTGCTATAATTGCTGACCTGCAGAGCTAAAATATAGAGAAATTGAAGTCTAAATTGGGGGCTTTTTCAATTCACTATGATGTGAAAAATGCAGTTCATTTACTGTGCTAAGGATACATTCAGCTGTCTCTGCTGCAGTTTGTGTCTTTGCAAAAGCCCAGAATAAACATCAGTAACCACAGACAGGTACTATTTTGTATTACCCCACAATATTTGGGTTCCAGGATTTGACATGATGGAAGGGGAAGACAAAAACATCTTAAATCTTGCTTTCATCTGAGACTACTTTATGTTTAAGTTTGGGCAAGACAGCTGAAACAAAAACATTGGTCCTAAGCTAGTCTCCCAGGCCTACTTTTTCTGTGTAGCACATTATAACGCCTAAAGAGTTTGTGAGCTTCAGACAAAGTTTGCTTAAAGTATTCTGGGATCCTCAGTAAACTGACTCCAGGGAAGCATGCCCTATCACTCCTTACTCCCATTTTGGTAATTTTTAACCTTGCGTTCATTTTACACTATTTAAAAATAAATATCCCCAATGCTCTTATTGTTAAATATTTAGCCCAGCTGAATATTTCTTAGACAGATCATTGATCATTTTACAGTACTGAAAGAGAAATTAACAACATCAAATTGTAGCCTCAAATGATTTATCTATTTGAATAACTGACCATATTCAAGCTCATTACATGGCAGATTTGTTCATCCTCCTGTTTCATTGCTGTAAAAATATGTATTTCATTTTTGTCTTACTGGCTGTTTTCACAAAGAAGCAAGGAATTTTAACCAGGAATTCCCAAATATTAGACCAGTGGATTTCTGCATACTCTCAGAATATCCCATGGACCAATATGCAGCCTCATCATCTGAATTATAGTTTAAAAAAATTTTTTTCTGTTCTGCATGGTTCCATAAGCCATAAGCTGCTACCTCAGCCTGCTGGCTCTGTAACGGAGGCAGTCCTATGAGTAAGATCAGTAGCATTATTATTTTTGAACAACTTTCAGGGTTTTGTTCCAAAAAGGGAAGGAGAAACGGTTCTCCCAATACAGGGTGTTTCTTCTTGGTTTGACGCTTCCTCATATTGGGCCTTGTGCTCCTTTCTTTGTGCCTCTCTCCCTTATTTTTTCTAGCCAGTAATAATGCAGAAATAAAAGCTATACAGCACTGATTCCCTACTAAAAAGATTGGCCATGCAAAATCCTTGAGGTACTCTTCAGATACCTCCCCCACTCTTTTTTTCTCTTGCCAATTATGATGTACTTAAGATTAAAGTGTGATTTTTTTCTTTGAAGAAGAGATGAATGTGTTTTCCCACTTTACTAATTACAACATGATATATGAGGCAGAAAGCTTTGCAAGAGGTAGCACAGCATGCAAGCACAGATGAATAATAATTAGGCTCACATGTTTTAGAAATTAAGATTTTATTAGAAGGCTGTTATTTGAAAGTTTTAGTGCTGTGTGTAAGTGCAGTTACTATAAGTGGGTTTTTTTTTTTAAATCCAATCAACCAAGTGCTGCTTATAATGTAGGGGCCTCTACTAACTCTCAGTAAATTCAAAGACTTCCACTGACTTCAAAGGGAGTTGACTCAAGCCCTAGAAAAAGGATTTGTAAAAGTGATTAGTGTCAGGGCTTTGTTTTAGAGCTAAATTGTAACTAACCAGAAAAAAATGTTTTTATTATAAAGATTTAATATACATCTGGGAATAAGAATTTCTCTCCCAGTTACTGTAAGACACCCAGGACTGAGGGAGAAAGGATGGTCCTATTGCTTTGTTACAACCCATGATTTCTTCATTGTTGAAAAGTTTGTGCTGACATTCAGCGATACAGCAGCATAAAAGGACAGTATTTGTGTTACCAAAGTGTACATCTCTGGGGACATGCTGGGAGAGAAGCTCTGGAAAGATGACTAACAAATTATGCAAACCCATCTTTTCCAGCAGGGTGTAAGAC
>QWTY01047112.1:0-13955 GCA_008033365.1 Pseudorectes ferrugineus | reverse complement strand
GGATCACTGAGTTCCTGTATACCTTCTATTCTGCAGATTGTCTACAAATAAAGACCTCAGTGTACATGAAAAGAAGGGAGGAAATCACGTAAATTTGGATTTCATGATGCTCAAACTGTTTAAGGAACTCTTGCCATTTGAAAAGCAAGTATAGGCAGAGTTAGGACAATAGGTATGCCCTGACTTTATCTCACCTGTTCTCCTGAAACAGAGCACCCGTAATTCATGCACACATGTTGGCACAAGGTTGTTTGTTATTCGCTCTTTTCATCTACTGCCTGGTGCATCTTTGTCATGATTCATTATTCCTAACAGCTATATCAAGTGTTGCAATTACTGCACAATACAAATTTAACTCTATAATATTTCTAGATTGGAAAGAGAAAAAGAATATATTAAGTGCTTGTGATATCTTTATGTATAAGTTTGAGAATCATTAAATAGCTGTCACTCTTCCTTCCTCCTCAGCATCAATTACTCCACTCTGGTTTTACTTACTCCACTCTGTATAATGAGTCCCTAGAGCATGTTTCATTGCGGGAGAATGAACACATTTTTCACTTGCGGTCAGTGGGATGTGGTTAATTTGAAATCACTTAAACTATTATATCTGTCAAGCGTGGTTATTTTATTTTCAATTCACATCAGTGTTTTAGTATGCATGTCGGTTACTGGGTTAAACTGGCAGATTAATTTCCAAGCATTCTGTTGCAATGCTCTTCATCACTACCTTTACATGCAGGCCCTTGTTGAAACTTAATACATTCCCATTAAAATTTACTTCAGAGAAATCTACATTCAATATAAACATTCATACGATAAACAACACTCACAACATTCGTTGAATGAAAAATGTGACAAGATCAGGGGACTTACGGCTTTTCTCATGAAAACCCAGAATACTTGTTTTTTCGCCTTGTCCCATCTTTAACTTCTTTTCATATCCATCATGACATGCATCTGTGGAAAAAAAAAGTTCAGTAACTAGGGTCACTTTTACATGCTTAGGGTTTTTTTTTTTTCTGCTACGTTTACTGATTGCAGTGATCAAAAAAGCTGCAGGTTTTGGTTCAATGTGAACAGATTCACAATTCACACCATATAAAACTGTTCGGGTCGTTTGGGGTTTTTCTCTCTTTTTAAAATATTGTGGTTTGAAATTTATAAATAGCCAGAATTTGAAGATGCTGAAATACTGACTTACACAGCTACTAATAACAGGGTGCTCATACAGAGAATTAGAGGAACCGCCAATGGGCTTTTTATTACAGCAATATTGTACATATTACATGAATAAATTACATTGTTGCATTATGCAGCTGCTGCATCATCAGTTTAGAGAGTAGACTGCGATCCTAAGTATTCGGGGATGCAAGCTCATTATCTCTAAACCCACTTTGGTTACAGCCACGATACAATCCCAGCTAAACAGCTTTCACATAATGTATTGCATATACCTTTGCATAATCAGGTACGTGGCTCGGAGACGGACTGATGAGTTTAGGTGTCTAATGAAATTTACAAAAAATAGTCTCTTTCTCTGAATCAGGCAGAATCTTTCACTTGGAAAGGTTATTAGGGAAACTATATTACCCATAAAAATACAAATCTACATATGTTGTGAAACATCATTTTTGATTTGAAAGATGCTAGTAGAAAAATATGCATTTGTATAACGACAGATCTCACTGTAAAAAGAGCCAACTAAATTTAAAAAAAAACCTGTTTTTTCTCTATCTTCTTATGATGATAAGTGCCAGTGTTTGAATGCTGCCAAAGCACTTCTTGAAACTCAATTGTTTTTATTCTCTGCACATTGTTCTCTCATCCCATCGAATAAAACACAAATTTTAACATCCTCCACAGCTGCAAATGTTTGCCTACGACTCGTAGATTCATTTACATATTTTATATATTGATGCAAATATCTTCAGCTAGGCAAGTAATACGCTGTCAGTTCTGTTCATTTTACTCAGCCCCTGCTTCTTTTCATTGCTATTTTTTTTTACTTTGCCAAAACCGTGTTTATTTTCATTGCTATTGTTCTTCCCTTCTTCTGGAAGCACATGCATCCCCCTTGCATCTCCCACCTGGCTCATTGTGCTCATCACCTCAAGGGAAATCCTGGGCCTGGAGAAATCGGTCAAGGTTTTATAACTAGCCTTAAGCTGGACCATGTTTTACTATTGGTCTCTTGCCAGATAAGGCTGCTTGTTGTAGGACATTTCTACAGAGCTTTTCATAAGTGGCTTCTTGAAGGGGCTCCTAAAAACTATCATAATCATGGAGATAATGGTGCTTAAGTTCAGGATAAATATGTAGTGCTATATGTTTTTACGCACACACAATAGAACTAAGTGTGAGAAATTCACACACTTTTAGTCTAAGCAGTTTTAGAACAGAAATGTTCATCCTTCAAGTCCCAAATTTTCATGCTTTTGCTTTGAGTACTTTGAAGAGATTCTAGGCAAATGAAGATCTAAGCCTAATGTGAAGTGATACATGTGTCATAATGCACATATTAGTAACCGTGCTGGAATAGTGCACAGGACCCACTGGTCTTCCATCCACTGAAGGCTGTGGCCTGGCATTGACAAAAGCAGAACCAGAAAAGGAAAATCTTTGAGGCTGCATTTCTGCTGCATCTGGACATCTTCCCAGCATAATGTAAGAAACTCTCGTGCTACACTTGAAAGAGGAAAGGGAGCAATGAACGTGTTGATTCAGCTATCAACAATGTGTCACTCCCTCTCGTCCATTAAAAGCAGAAATACACTTTTCTTTATATAGTTGGCCCATATAAATATCTAAACATTCTGCAATATTTAGACTTCCCTAAATTTAGGCTAAGACAAAATGATTCCTGCGTCTTCTATGCCATTCCTAATGTGCTATCAGCTGTAGCTTTTATCTGCTCAGAATCACACATCTTTGAAGCTGAGAAGATAGATATGAATCTTAAATAATACTACAGCATAAAGTGAAGACGCTCTATGTTAATGTTACCAAGTCACGTGGTTTGGTCCATAGAGCTGGAAGTGAAGAATACAAATTTGAACACAGTCTGTACCTATCGCTGACTCTGCCTTCTGTGACTTAGGAAAATCATATAATATTGTTTCCATTCTTCACATTAAAAAAATAACTTTAGTATTGTCGAAGAACACTTTTGTTGTGAAAATATGCTCAACCAAATGCTCCTGGAGAAAGAATAAGTGGGGGGAGAAATGCAAATTTGTTAATATTGTTGACAGTGTACATGCATCTCTGTGGAGATACACATATATGAAAAGAAAAAAATTGTCCTACATTTATAGATATGATTGTCACGGACCATCACTGATCTACTTCCAAACCCAAATCCATTTCAAGTGACAAAGTAAAGATTGTCTCAATTTTCTCTCAGAACATACCTAGCATTTTTAGGAAAATAAAAACAAACTAAGTGGATAACCTGTTTTAATTCTTTTGTAGAATGGAAGAACATAGTATTTTCCACCACTCATCCTAGAAATGTTCTGTCTGTATGCAACACTGCTTTTTGGGAGGAAACATTAAAATATTATTGCATATAAAAGATAAAAGGAAGTTAAAATAGAAAAGGAACTATCTAGGGAAATGCTGCCATATTCATAAAACAGCTTTGAGATATATGTATATCTATATATCTGTTTGTAATGTACATACATGCACAAAGGTGGACAGCCATGTATTCTGTAGTATGTGCTAGTTCAATAATTTTTTTGGCAAAACCATGGGTTTATTCAGCAAAATACTGTGCAGATTTCTTCAGTTATACTAGAGCAATTTCAAATAAATTTGGTCCCAAATAATGCAGTTACAAGGAGGAAGCAAGATGTTTTGTGGGTTTTTTTTCATTTGTCTTTATATCAAGAAATTGCTGAAGCAAGCTGGGTCACAGTCCCCTTTTGGTCAGTCATGACTTGATATGAAAAATTTTGATTGCAAAGATTATTGTACGCAAATGAGAACACCTTTCAGAATGGAAATGACAAGACAATCCAGCTCAACTTTTATCACATGCAAACTAAAAAGGCAATCAACTCAATGGTAGCGTCTGATCTCTGCATGTCTCTTCAGAATCAGTCAGTAACCAGTACTGTGAGCAGCTGTAGAAAGTGAATTTAATTTTGCTTGTGTGTGTGTGTATAAAGAAAATGTAAAGCTGATTTTTTTTCAGTTCCTGAGCACAAGAAAAAGTTGGCATACAAGTTGCCTGTAGTTACTGGGCTAAAACAGTGTGTGAGGTTTTCTTCCTCCAAGCCGTAGTGAGAGATGAAGAGATCCCATATGGGCCACTAGTACAAAGAAAGCAGAGTAACAGGAAAAGCAAAAAAAATGCAGAGTGTGTAAGGGTAACAGAGGGAAATAAGATTGAAAGAACAAAACATCAACATTGTTAGTCATGAGGAACAGACAAGAGGGAGGTATTGCCTGCTGACCATGTGTACCAATGCCAGAGTCTAAAAAAAAGGGCATCTGTGGTATGGGATGGTGTCTCTCTAGATCTGAAACACAGCAGCAGATTGTTTTTATAGAAAGAAAAGGTGTCAGCAGAAAGGAAGGAGCATACACACATGGAATCATTTGCTGTAAGAAGCCATTTGAAAAACAACTGAGGAGTTGAGTGGAAGAAACATCTGTGAAACATGCAGCAGGACCACCACTAATGTTTCAGGGAAGAGGTGGGAACAGAAGGGGATACACAAGCAGTGTTGGACATAGCATCTTGTCAGAATGACAAGGAAATGTTGTCGGTACTCTCAAGAAAATCCAGCATCTTGTGAGTCTGGGAGGAAAAATATTTTGTCCTCCTTGTGAGAGAGTAAGGGTGTACTTTTTATACTTTTCAAGAAGCAGACAAATCTATGTTCATTGACCAAAGTAAATCAAAGAGTGTTATCTTTAAGAAGAAATTGCACTTTTCAGGGGATATGTTGGCAATTCTGCCTACCAGGATCGGAACGCTTTGGCTTCTTTTCCATGGGTTTGCTTCTTTTGTTAGTAACCTTAAATGTGAAAGTCTTAAGAGACAGCAAATTGTCACCAGTGAAAAACAATGGCTGCGTACTTTTGGGGTCAGCAAAAGCGGGTATGATGTATAACAGCAAGGAGGGATAAGTTTCATACCTTTTGGTTGTCTGGCCTTAATTTTGCAGTTCAGACTTTTTTTGGTTGACAGTAGAAAGCAAAGTCTTCATGATATTAAGACCATATCTGAAGTCACTTCAGCTATTCCTCATGAAGACACCAGTCTAGATGCAAAATAACCTATCTGTAACTCAAATGAAAAAGAAAACATTGATCAGAGGGAATTTACTTCTCTAGGTTTGAAGCCTTCTTTACACAAAGCCTTTAATGACTTTTCAGCATTGCCCAGGGAATGGTGTGGGAAAGGATATTTTGTTAGCCAACTATTACATGGAATTGTATGGAAAGCCCATGTGCTACCCAAAGGCCTCTCAAGAAGGTCACATAAAAGATGAGTCATAATGTAACTGATTTCTACCAGATCATCTTTCCATTTGCTCACTGCAGAAAAAACAAACTATGGAATGCAAAAGCACTTTGAAGTGACTGATGATCTTGCTGCTTATTAACCACACTCAAGGCAACCTTAGTAAAAAGTAAATGAAGGCAAATGAGTAATAGACACTTGATGTCTCATTCCAACCACTGCAAAGACAAAGCAAACCTTGTTATTCTTCACAAAGAGATATGCTCTTATTGTTGCCCAACAGGTTAATGGTAGCTCTAAAGGGAGAATAATATTGAGAAAAAGACTATATACTTCAATTGTCTACAAAATATCTACAAATTTTAATTTAGGATTCTTTTTCAAAAGAATAAATCTTTAAGTTAGTAATCACAGAATATTCTGAATTGGAAGGGACCTGTAAGGATCATCAAGTTCAATTCCTGGCCCAGCACAGCAGCATCCCCAAGAGTCACAGTATGTGCCTGAGAGCATTGTACAATAAGAAATGCTGCCATTTATTTTCTTCGTCCACAGGTTAATAGTTAGGTTTATTCATTAGCTTATTCTTAAGCTAATACATGGGAAAATCCACTTTTCAAAGTGAAACAGAAAATTTAAATACCTCAATATAAGGTGGGGGAAAGGTCCAAAGGAAAAGACAGATTGTTCAGAAAAAAGCAGTGTATGTCTGGAATAAGTTCCAGGTAATTTTTCTGCCATCAGTGGCTAGAAAATATTGGTTTTAATTAATTACAGTGTATTTGCTAGTTTTTCAGAATTTATGATTGAAGAGTCTCTGACTGAAAAAAGTCTTTCCTTCTTAGTTCAACCTTTTTAAAATCACTTTTTAATTATTTTTATATTATCAAACAGTTCTTCAAAATCTGACTTTTTCTAAAAAAAACCCCAAAGCTAACAAAAAACAGAATGCAAAAAAAATTGTAATTTCCTGTTATTACAATATTTTTTTCTTATTTTTTACTTACTATTGGCCAATGTAGCATTAGTTATACTTCCTTTCATTATTTTTATTGTACAGACCATACCTTCCCTGCACCCTTCCATACACCCAGCTTGGGAAACGGAAAACCTGCTGCCTTTGTGCTCAGCGAGCAACTCCAATTCACCGTGGGTCCTGAGGGTCTTGGAGCATCAGACCATTGGTTGTGACTCACTGAAATCCTGATTTAGGAGAGAGGTTTGTCATCTTGCACATCTAAACCTTAATCCACAGGTCTGGCAGTGCATACTGGTCTTGACAGGAACGGAGCCAGCTTGGCACTTGGCAGATTAAAAAGGACTGCCTCCTGGAGATTAGATGGCTTGGCACAGTGAGAACACAGAGGTCAAACTACGATGTTTGCCAAACAAAAAAGAACCTCTCATTTTCCAACTCTATTGCTGCTCCCTGGATAAGCATTTTTGGCCTTTTGCCTTGGTTTGAAGGCAAGACTTGTTAGGATTTAGCCTGAGGGACCTGGTTTACTGTTGAAGGTCAAGCTAGATTTTGACTGTTGTGAAGCCCTGATATGGTAAGGTCATACGCTTTCTCGTTAGGGCTGATCTCTCAAGGCTCTGGGTAACTCCTGGGATGTCATCAAGAATGGAAATTATTACACACCTTGCTGAAGCCAATTCCTGATGGTTTTTATGTTCCAGTTTCATGAAATACAGACAATTTTGCCTGAGATTGCAGCAGAATAGAACATAGTAATTTCATTTCGCATAGGATTTCAAAATATGAACATTTGGATTTTTTCCCAGCAGTATACTTTGTCTTGACTACTACTCATTATTATGTATATTTAATCATCATGTATATTTTTAAACCAGAAGTACTTAGACTCTAAAAATTTTGAAACCATATTTATTTTAAGGCATTTCATTGTCAATGAAACATCAGATTCTCGAGAAACACAATCCTATCATCATTTGTCTAACAAATTTTCCTTGTCACGCATAAGTGGTTGTTTATTGTTTAGTTTTGCTGGAGCTAACACCACTATTGCAAGGATGTTTTTCTGCTCTGAACAGTCTCTCTGCCTTTTGGGTACTCAGTGGCACAACCACCACTGGAAATATTCTCCAGTACCTGACACCCTGAAAAAAAGGCCACTGTTGCCCACCAAGTTTTGTGGGTCTGCACAGAGCCAAGGCTTCAGCAGCAGCACAGGAATCCTCTTTCACAATTTTCTGGCTTGCACAGCTGTGATTTGGGTATTGCTGCAGTGTGATATAACTTTACCCCTTCCTCAAGTCAGGCTGTCAAGGAGAGCACCATTTGAAATACCTCAGAATTCACAGCGCTCACCCTGTGCCAGAGCCTTCCTCCTGCTTTGTGGTGGCTTTTATGAAAACAGAATTTCTCAGAAACAACCAGCTGTTTTGAAGCAAAGTGTAGCAAAAGAAACTTGAGCAATCTCAGCATATGTTTTTATTCCTCACCTGTCTTGTTGCAGCAGACTATGAAATAGAGTGAAAGTTTTACCTACCATCACACTCACAATTGCTCCAGACCTTCAATATCATGTTTATCACTACAGTACATATCAACTGCTCAGTTTTTCATCATTGTGGTAGTGTATTGGAATTAATAATACAGTTGCTCTTCCAGAAGAATCGTACAGTCCTTATTTTCTCAAATGTTAGTGCAAACAGCCTTCTGACTGTGAAGTTAAAATTTCTTTTTGAATTAAATCAGACCAAATTGGCTTTTGACCCACAGTGAAGACTTTTTGTTTCATTTCTCAAATTTTGAAACATGTTTTCTAAAGTTTTGATTGAGGATATTTTGACTTCCACATGATTCTCTCTTTAACAGACTGAGCAGCAAGAAGCTTCTGTCACTATAAAGAAAACGTTCCCAAACCCCTGCTCTACTGTCAAACCCACATTAAAAACAGAAAGAGTCAGCAATCTAACGATGCTGCCTGAAAATCTCCTAAACAAAGGTTTAGTTCCCAGAGTTTAACATAACAATTTGTATGCATAAAGCCTTCCATAGCTGTAATTATGTGATGTCAGATCAGGAGACTTTTTTAATATTTTTAAATAATGTCCAGTACTATCAATACCAATAGTAAGTAAATTCATTTCTGTAAAAACTGAGTAAATTCAAATGGGTAAATTTACTTCTGTAAAAACTATATTTGTTGAAAATCGTTGTGATTTTTATTGCCTTTGCTTACTATCATTTGGTAGTCTCATTAAAAATCCTTGAAATTTCAGAATTCAAATATTCAATTCTTTCATTTTACTAAATTTTAAACCTCCCTCAAAATTGCTTCATTCTAGCCCATTGTGTCTTTTATATCTGATAATAGTATCAAACCTGAAAAAAATACCAATCCCCTTATTGCAAGAATAAAAAAATTTGCAAAAAATAGTCTACCCAAGGTGTTGTTTTGACAAAATATAGTAATAACAGGGAAAGTACAGGAAAGACTAATACACTTCATTACATCTTTGAGAAAATGTAATTTGTATAGAAAAAAGGAGCTACAATAGAAGTAAAAGCAGGAAATATATACATATAATTAATGTCTAAACAAGTGTACCTGGATAGGGCTTTGCTCTCTTTTTGTGGCATGATATGGAACACCATTTCAATACAGAAAAAGCAGCCAAAACAGTAAAGGAACCAAGGACCTCAGTTATTAAAAAGGGTTAGACAACTACTATCTGTCTATGTTTTTTAAGGTAAAGATTAAAAGCCAAAGAGGGGCCTCAGAAGGCTGTGAGTCTCATTGGAAGTAATGGGAAAATGCATGCGCATCTGAAGGCAGGGTTTGGCCCGAGCGAGGGAACCTCACTGAGAGAAATTGTTCTGCAAAGCCCTCAGAAAGGATCAAAGCTCCTGCACTCCTTGAGCTCGTGTCAGCCACAGAAAGAGAGAGCAGAAAGGAAAGCCAAGGATGGTCCTAGAACAAGAGGAATTGAGGTGGAATGTCTTTGCACATGCTATCATTGCAGAAATAAATTATGGAGAAGGCGACAAATACAGTTAATATAAAGCCTTGAAAAGGAAGAGGGCAACTTTCAGAGGCAAAAGTTCATTTTGCAGTGTACAGCTGCTAATGCAAAGGAAAGGGCAGAATAGGCAAGGCATCCCATCCTCCTTCTGCCAAAAAATATCCCTCTTCTTGTATCATCAGCATTTAATCAGGCATTAAACATAACTCAAAACTGTGTCTCCTCCAGATCAGGAAGAACATACTCTGTGAGAACTCAACATTTCACTAAACCAACACTGCATTGTGAGGGACTCAAGCTCCCCAAATTAGATTTAAAGGCGAAGAGACCTTTAAAATGCTGTGGTGCCCGTTCAGCGAATCGCGGCGGCTGCGGGACCGATGCAGCCACCGAGACTCTAAGCTGACATCAAAGGGGGAAAAAAATCAGCTGAAATGACAGCAGCAGCTGCAGCATCCGCCTCTAAATTAGGCTGTGTTTCAAAGTCTGGACTCAACTGCTAAGCAGTATAAAGACCCAGGAGGAAGGCTACCCAAGAAAAAGAGTTAGATTTCTAACCTAACACATCAAAGTAACACATGCTTAGAAGAGCAATAAATGCATATGGCACACATTCACATGCTGCCTAATTGCAGTGGGCTCATGAAGCCAAGACAAACCTTCAGCTGATTCCTACTTTTAGAGAGGATTTGAGTCCTTTTTGAATGCAGAAAGCTGACACAAATTGGTAGCAGATTAGAGTCTGGCATTGTGATAATACATCCCATAATTTCAAAAGATGGCCCTTTTTCATATCATAAGACACCTTCAAAATACTGAGCTCCTTATTAGATAATTTATACATATACCAGATTACAGAATATCCACAACATAATGAATTAAGAAAACCTTTCTCTCAAAATTCCAAAATAGATTAGAAAGCCACCAATTTCACTATTAATTTACTTGCATATAAATTTAATAATACAAGTGAGAAGAGTGAGAAATACATGATTAAATGAAATACATTGCTGAATGCTTTAGCATTAAAAATCCTTGATTTTGGAAAATTATCCATATTTTGGTATGCATTTTTATTTTAGTTTAGTGTATACATTTACGGAAACTATTTGTAACGTTATTGATGATGTACAGATTTATAAGAAAGTAACAGGAAATAAGCCCTGAATGTATGGATAGTTTTTTATGTACACCAAGCATGCTTAGTAAAAAACTGCATATTTTCATAGTTGTAGGGATATGATTTGATCTCTTTTTGTTTCCTGCAAGCTAGCAGAGGAAACTCAGTCATTCACTTGAGATGTTTCTTAAAATTCCTATGATATTGCAGCACAATGGTGGATTTTGTGAACAAATTCAAACTTAAATCTTCCTCACTTATCTTTAAGAAAATGTGAATAAGATGTAATATAAACACAAATAACAAAACAGCATAAAAAACATGAAATATATCTAATTCTCTAAAACCTCTGAATCTTGCTTTTATAGCTTTAAATTAATATACTTTTGTAAAAGGTTAAAGCTGCAAGCAAGAACAGTCATCTATGTTGCACTCTCTTAACCTGTGCATTAAGAAAAACAGTTCCACCAAAAATTATTTGATAACCCTGACACAGTGGTTTTTATGCTTATAGACTTACACTAGTTTAAATGAATCTGTTTGAGGACATCCACATGAAATACAGTAGTATAGCATTTATCAAAATAACTAGAGATGGTAAAAAAAGAAAAAAAACCCTAAATGTGCAGTGCTCAGGAGAAAGCAGCAGCACAAATGTCTAGATATATTTTGTACTTATAGGATGTGTTACCTCACTCAAAAATCAAGTGATAAAATATAACTGTTGAAATGATTCATCCTGAAATAAAAATTACTCAAAAGCCAACACTCACACACCCTGAGAAGGGAACAGAATATCATGGAAATTAAGGCCAGGTTCTTACTTTAAATTTTCCAGGTTTTGTCATTTGTGCAGTTGATGTAACATCATGTGAAGTCATGCTGTAAAATAAGGCAAAACTGAACCGTGTGCAGCTTCTGGATGTCACACAGAAGAGCCTGGAGAGGCACAATGGGCACCACAGGCTTGGTGCACAGGGAATCTGAAAGCACAGAATCAACACAATCCTCTTAAATTAACTCGTCCTGACTACTTGAGTGCCTTCACCTGTCTCAGCAACTACGCCCAACTCAGAAACAGTGAGGTTTGCTGCTGCTTAGGAAGATCACTTTTTATTCTTTGTTTTGGTTCACTTTGATAATACTTATTGAATGCTACTGTTCAGTGAGCATTTAGGAGGATGGATGTTAAAAACCCAATGACCGTGGCTCTCAGAAAGGATTGGAAACTTGCAGGGCAGACATGTTGAACATTCAGAGAGTAACACAAAATCAAATAGCTGTGTGGTTACCTCAATAGACAACTTGCCTGGTACGGAAATTACAAAGGAGAAATTTTTTTCCTGTGGAAAATGGAAGACCATAAAAGGCCAAACTCAGCAAAACCTCTTTTATAAGTAAAACATGAAAATACTGGTTCTGTAGTACGTACAGATAAAATGAAAAGTTTCTGAAGTTATACAATAACGCTAAAAGCCTAATTTGTGTCAAGCTTTTCTGACACAGAATACTGGTATTTTGAATGGGAAGATTTTTAATGTAGTTCCGTAGAGTTGTAAAAATGACAGTGTTTCTGAGAGAACCTGCTCATTTTCCAGCAGCCTGAAGGGTATCCAAACATAATTGGCATAATTTTCTGAGGATGGCCTTAGCTCTATGACTTTTTTTAGCTCTATTTTTTTTTCTAGACTACTTCTCATTTAAATTCTGGAAAGAGGAGAATTGAGAAAATGACAGCATTGTTTTCCAATTTTCTGCTGAAAGTTTGCCTTCTTTTGCCTTCCCACACTGCTTCAGGGATTATCTGGAAATCTTACAGAGTTTAGAAAGAGATTCTCTGCAGCCTTAGCAGTTTCCCTCTACTTCCACCTATATCATTAACTTTCCCATACCAACCCCAAATGAGCTTAAATATAGACTCTTCTATGTCTAATGAGCCATAATTAGCTCATCAACTTCTGACAAGCCTAAATAGACTTGTTAGTGAATGACAAGTCTAGTCTATCTCACAGCGGAGTGGGTGTCATCCCTCCCACTCACCCCTCCAAGGAAGGAAACAAATCTCTCAATAGCTCTTTGCAGGGTTTCCAGTCTCCTCCAGGACCCCAGAAGGAGGGAGCTTTGTTTGGTCCCTGCTCTCCCTACCCTCCTGCCCTTTTGCAGAGATTTACACAAAAATGACCTGGAGAAGAAGGAGGCTGTAGAATTTATTGATGTAATGGGTTACCCTTTCTCTTTCTGCCCTTCTAGATAAAGAAGAGACTGAGATGTTGAAAGGAACAATCTTTGGCTTGTTTCTTTAGGCTGACTCCACATTTGCCAGAGCCAAAATTAGCTCTTCAGCTCCTGATGAACCGTGCTGATGTTACTATTTAAAATGTTAATAACTCTTAAAATAAGAATCTGATCTAATCTTTATTTCTCTGCACTTCAGCTCAACTAGATGAGTCCAGGGAGCCAAAATGTACTCCATTTATTCCAGGTTATTTATTTATTTGGTTAGCTAGGGAATGCAAAAATGGCATGGAATAACAGTGCATTGGAACTGCTGAAAAATGTCTTTCCTATACAGGAGAACCATAATGCCTCAAACAAAGGATCCTGCCACTTTTGGAAAGCATTGGTTTTTCCTGGTGCATAATTCAAAATTGAAAGTTTGGAAACTGTGCAAAAATTTGCAAGTTTTGAAGAATGGGCAGACCCATCATTTTAAAATAGTACATGTATTGCTGTTATGTTAAATTTATTTGTATACATAAGTCTTAATAGTGACCCATCTATTTCAGAGTCTATGCAATTTAGGTGCTTGTCTGTCTAAATGCTGTTTCAGGATCTGGTTTCTAAAGAAAGACACTACCTCAAAAAGCATGGCTTGGCTGGCCAGAGCCCCTCCTGAAGTAGTGTAATACATGTTCCAGTCCCTCCTGTGCTGGCAGGTCTCCTCAGCAACAAGGATATACCAGGTAAGGTTGTCCTCCCTGCCCGGGGGGAAAAACAAACAAACAAACAAACCCAACAAAATCCGAAAAAAACTGAAATTTCTTTTAGAGAAATTCCACACTGCAGATTCTTCAAGAATGAGTACTTGTTTGACAAAATGTGAAGGCCACATCATCAGTAGGTTATTACAACATCTGGAGTTTCCAGAAGCCACTTGAGGATCTGGGAGTTGGATACCTCTGCAAGTCTGTGTTAAATTTGCAGCTTAAACACTATTGGTCTACCAACTTCAGTGGAGCAATGCAATTTTCAGCAGCTGAGTCAATGCTGAGTGCCACAGAAAGCCTGTAGAGAAATTAAAATTTCTGCTCTGATAACAAAATGGATCTGAATTCATGAAACTGCAATAAAATTAAAATTATT
>QWTY01047109.1:0-21765 GCA_008033365.1 Pseudorectes ferrugineus | reverse complement strand
TTTCTTTTTCTTTTTTTCTTTCTTTCTAAACAAACAGACGCAGGCGTTAATCCCCACTTGCTGGCATCTCCGTATCCTAAAAGGCAACGTGTGTCCAGACTACTTCCTACTTCTTCGGCCATTTGACCCTGCTGGACACAAATGCCTGCCACCAAATTTGATATCATTTTCCGCAGTAAGAAAACATGTTTCTTCCTTTGAGAAACAGATACGTGGCTTCTAACACTAGTTTAGGATATTCAGTTTGCTGCTCCTAGAGAGATTAATCGGTGAGAGAAAACCTCACTTTGTGCTCAGACACTAACAGTGAAGCAAGGTTTCCTTTTCTTTCTGTTTTTTCTCCTTTCATTTATTTCTCTCTGTTTTTTCTATTTTTCTTCCTCACTGCTTTCTGAGCTGCTCAGTTTATTCCTGCATTCTGTGGAATTATCTATTCCAGTCTACTACACAATGTGTGCCTGTCCGGAGGCATAGATCTGCATGCATATGCACGCTTAAATAGCACTCCGATACAAGTCTGTGGGCTGTAGGGAGTTACACAGATACGGAAAAACTCGTGCACCTCTGCCCTCTCCTACACATACATTCATATACGTGTAGCAACAGTCAGCACAGATGGCTCTAGGCATCTCTCAAAGAGAATCGACTAAACACACCAGGAAAGGCTGAAAGGAAAGCAGGCAGTGACAAGCAAGGAAAAGAGGCTGAACACAGAACTTCATCGTAAAGTATCTATCCTGACGGAGAAAACAAAGGATTTTTTAAAGGCCAGCCAGGCTGCCGTGGTTGAAGAGGTGCAGTGTGAAATCGCAGGTCATGTTTAGACTCCCACAGTAAAGGCTGTCCGCACCTTGCCATCACCCACCCAGCCCACGAGAACAGAGTCCTCTCCAGGCATCATGCAGAGACCCCAAGCCAGTCCCTGTGAGGGGAAGGGGAAGCGAAGCGGGACAGAGAAGGGCCGTGCTGGGGAAGGGGGGCTAAGAACGAGTCCCCCAGTAGAGACGAAGGCGGCCGAGACTTCCCACTCCACCGCCAGCTCCGATTCCTCTGCCTGCGGATCGGTTTGGCTCTTTTCCCCCCGCATTCCTCAGTTTTATTCTTTAATAATCAGCGCTCCGGCTCTCGGAGGCAGCCAGCTCTCCTCCAGTCCACTCGGCTACACTGTCATCAATACTCAGCTACAGACAATTTGTCCTTAAAAAATGTCGAGTCTTCTCTTCACACTCATTTCCTTGTATTTAAATGTAATTTATTCTTTTTTTCTTTTTTCCCTGACCCAACATAAGGGTTTTTTTGTTCTTCATCCCCACTATTTTTAAAGCAATTTTTGGTAAGATGAGGCCGTGTTTCACAGAATCACAGGAATCCCAGGCACAGGATTCTTGGGGCTGTCCTGTGCAGGTCCGTGAGTCGGACTTTGGGGATCCTTGTGGGTCCCCTCCAACTCAGAATATTCCGTGACTTTTTGTGATTCTGTGTTGCCCTTTTGCAGAACCATGTCTCCAATAGCCTCGTAACTTTACCCACAGCTGCCTCCCAAACTCTTCGACCAACACCAAAAGGTTATTCACGATGCAGCCCCACCACCACCCGACATCTGTGAATCTTTTTTCCGGTTTTTGAAACTTTTTGGAGACGAAGTGTCATGTGTCCCTCACGAGAGCCGCGGGAATGCGGCGGCGGGAGGAGCGGGGTACGCAAAGATCTTCCCTGCGGCCGGGGCGGGACGAGGCGGGCGGCAGGGCTGGGCGATGCCGAGGGCGGCGGAGGGCCCGAACGACGGCAGCGGGCGTGTGCCGCGGGGATGTGCCCCAGGAAGCTGCTCCTGGGATGTGTCCCGGAGATCTGACCAGAGAGCTGCCCCGAGGATGTGCCCCGGAGCTCTCTCCGGAGAGCTGCCCCGGGGATGTGCCCCGGAGCTGTGTCCGAAGAGCTGCCCCGGGACGTGCCCCGGAGCTGTGTCCGGAGAGCTGCCCCGGGGACGTGGCCCGGAGCTCTGTCCGGAGAGCTGCCCCGGGGATGTGCCCCGGGGATGTGCCCCGGAGCTGTGTCCGGAGAGCTGCCCCGGGCCCGTGGAGTTGGCGCGGCCCCGGCCGCTCCCGCGGGGTCACAGCGCCACCCTGCGGCGGCGCGGCGGGGCCGGGGCGGGGGTGCTGCGGGGCTCGGGGAGCAGAGGGTGCGGGGCGGCCCCGTCCTGCCGGGCTGGGATGCGCTCAGGAGCCCCGGCGCTGCCGGGACGTGCAGACCGCCCCTCCCGCGGCCGCTGGCTACAGGACCGCAGCACCTGGGAGCTGCCCCTGCGCTACCTCCCTGTCTTTTGCCCCCGCACCCGCACACAAACACAGGCGTGGGTCCGGAACCGGCGTGGAGGGGCAGGCTGCCTCCCCCGCGTGTGAGGCCATGTGTGTTCACCGGCCAGGGAGATTAGGAGGAGTGAGGGGCTCAGCATCACAACTATTAGTTGTTACAGGTCTCCTCTACAGACCCCTCGTACCTGTTCGCCTGTTTTCTCACAAACCCCATGGAAGTGGGAATGCAACTCATACTGTCTCCGTCTCTTCAGTGACTACATGCTCACCATCAGGCTAGCACATCCCACTTGCTTCTGCAAACTAGTGAGTATTCTTCATGCAAACCCAAGAAGTTTCAGCAACAGAAACTGGATTGTAGCATCATTTAGAGGGCAAAAATTTTCTGTATTTTTGACCCTTACTCCACTGTTATCTTCAGCTAATTGATTTGAAGATCCTGGACTGGGGGAAAGTGATAGATTTTCTTCCCTTCAAATATCAGTTTGACTATTCCTGAAAACTTAGGCTGAGGATAAGAAGATTTAATGAAGCTTAATAATTCTGTGATTTAAGAAAAAAACCCTGTAGAATATTAAAATGGTTAATTCTCACATTAGTATTCAGAGATTCACCTAATTGCTTTATGTGCAAAATATATAAAGCCCGTTGAATTACTTTAAAGAAATACCACCTTAGTAATGCTAAAAGACTTTCTGGACACAAGGTAATATTCCTAAATACAAAAGCATTGGTAGACGTGGGTTGAAACCATTTGCTGAATGCTCTTCTAGTGCACAGTTCTTAATTATTACTCATCCAAAACAATTGGCATAGCAGGGGATATAGTCAATTGAAAATTCAGTAATTCACTTTCTCAGCCACTGACCTGCTGACAAAGCTCAACATTCACGCCTCCAAAACCTGCCAAAGGAAAGGTCACCTACGCACACTGCTGCTGGTCCCCACACCCCTCCCACGCCTCCCCACAGCCTTTTGATAAAGTGGCTTCTGTGGTAAAATATTTCAAAGCCCTATTGAGCTTCAGCTTTCCCAATCCATGGGAAAGCATTTACCCCCAGTCCAACTGGAGAGCCTTTTCCTTCACCTAGGGAGGAGAATCCAAGTGACCTTCAGAAGTCACTGGTCAGGCTGTGAATCTGAAAGCTTAGTCAACAGGAGGTAACTACCGGGTACAGGTACTCAAGGGTAACTTAGGTGTGCATCTCCCAAAGAAACGAAGATGATGGGAATGAGATTCATTGGCCCAGGTGTGGGTCCCATTTATTCCAGGCTGTGCCACAACGGACACAGTGCTGTTTGTCTGACCTGGGGCTTATAGGGTTTCGTGAACAGAGAACTCTGCCCAAGCAGGAGGAGCAATCCCAGTGTGAGAACAGTGTGAGAACAGCTTGCAGCCTGTACAGCTCTGTAAATGGAAGTATGAGCAAGTAGGACCAAAGGGGAAAGGAACTGTTGGTCACAGCTCACATCATCTTCCCTAGCATCTTTCCAAGTATAGTGTTCAAAATCAGAGTAAATCCTGTGAAATTTCTGGGGAATGCAGACAACAACAGAGATAATTACTCTGTGACAGGCCACTTTACGTGCCTGTCTCTTCTTTCTGTACTGCTCAGATCAACCACTGGACCAGGAGCTGGACTTCGATGATCCTTGTGGTTCCCTTCCAGCCCAGGATATTCTATGATTCTGGGTGTGCTTGCTATAAGTCCCAAAGGCTTAACTACAAGGCAAATCCAGCTGCATTTATCCCAGCCAGCCACTCTCTGGCACTGTTGCTCCACGCAGTTGTAGATGAAGGCCCCGTATATCACTAATAAAACAATTGCACAAAAACATTCCTTAGGAGAAACACCCAGAGCATATGGGGTTAAAAAAGAAAGAGAGGAAAAGAACTAAAAGAAGAAAAATGAAAAAAAAAGAAGCACACAAAGATAGGTAAGATCTTACACACAATTTATGCATTTTCTTAAGAAATGTACATGTTAAGTATATGCACTTACTACCAGTCTTTAATATTTTGTACATATGTTACCAGGCCTTCGCACATGAAGTCTTTCCTTAAATCACCCTATTTCATTTACCCACCCACTTCCTAGGTCTAAGATGTCCCTTCTTTCTGAGAGACTACCAAACCGACTCTCTGATGCCACAGTTTTTTTCAGACTCAGGATATCCTTCAGCGAACTTCTGATGCTGCGATGTGTTCTTAATCATCTGGTCTTTGAGCTGTGATTCAGCAGAAGGGTACCAAACTCATCTGATAAGAGATCATGCTTTTGGCATGTGCATCTGGCATGGTGTCCAGCAAAGCACCAATTAATGGCAATAAAACCTGCACAAAATCAAGGTTTGAATCTGGTCTTACATAGTAACTGACCTGTCCACTGCTCTCTTAGCTCTTCTCTCACTTGGTATTATGCAAAACAGCATCTGGTCACATCTTTGATTACCACTAGCTTTCATCTCAGTTCCTTCCCCATTTCTCTCCCTCTTTTTCTTCCCTCTCTTTTACATCTCATTACCTGGAATATGTTCCACTTTCTCAAGCTATTCGTCTTCCTGTAATTCCCAAGCCTGTTAAGCCTCCACCAGTTTAGCAGACACCTGATTAGATCAATAAGTAACAGAGTTGTCCGTGCTCAGTTGCTTCATGTGTTTCATATTTACAGGTAAATGCTGGTTTGAAAATTTCTGTTTACTTGTTTCATCCAAGCTGAGAGGCACTGTTCAAGCAGAGGTAGGGTACACATATCTGGGATAGCAGCATGAAATGGAATTAACAGACTTTCTCACAAACTCCTCCCTTGATAACTGTAGCTTTACTGGCTTTGTTGCACTGGAGTTAATATAATTTTAGATTCTTCTGTTCTTCATGAACTGACTTCTTACTTCATTGACTGTATTACTTTGAAAAATTCTCTGCAGAAGAAGGCTGGGCAGTTAAAAAGGAATGTGAGTCAGCAATAACATATGGTTGCAAAAAAAGAGAAATACTATGAATAAACAGGCATGCTGTATGGGAATGAACATAGCGTGTTCTGTTACTCTGCAGCAGCAGGAAGTCCAGACTCGTGTATTAAATTGTCTTCTGGGCAGTGAACTTCAGTAAGTACATACATAGATCAGTTAGAGATGACCCAGAGGTGAACAACAGGAAGATGATCCACTACAACAATGAAATACATGATCCATGAGGAAAGGTTGTGTTGCTTTATTTTACAGAAAAATGAACGGAGAAGGGAGAGTGTAATAGTCTTCCAATGTGCAAAAACACATTGCAAAGATAGCAAGGTGAGAAATTGTTGTACTTGTGATAAATGGACTTGAGCAGCAATTAGACAAAACTAGTTTAATGGCAAATATTGCCAAGATTTAAGATCAGGTTAAGTAATCATCTACAGAAATTTAGTAGTACAGGATCCTACCACAGGCTACAAATATCCAGGTTCCTTTTAGACACGAGGCCTATGATTCTGTGACTCTGCTTTCAAGCACTGTGCTGTGAAAGTTCCTTTCACCTTCATAAAGCATGGTGAGATACTTCCCAACTTCTTCTCAAAGTGTTTCAGAAAGCATCTAGCTTGATCAGAGGAGATGGAGTTTGCATCCAGGAGTTTAGAGGAACACCCAGAGCAATTCTCTCTAGACTGTATTTCAGGAAGCAAGCCCTTTCATTCTATCTTGCAGAAACAAGTGTTCTCCCCTGTCCTCATGATACAAATGCCTAATGAAAGGTGTATTTGCACATTTCTAATCAGTGCAGCAATTCAGAGACTTAAGGTTTGAGACAGTAGATTTCGAAGTTCTATGAACAACTTTTATTCCATGCTTCAGATGATACAGTGAGACATCATCATTGTACCCAAGTCCACGACTTGCCTAAGGTAGCCCTACTAAAGCAGCCTAATACCAAATGAATGCAAACTAAATATTGAGTTTAGCAAGATTTCCACTAGAATCAAGATAAAATAAATTTAGACTAGTAATTTAATCTGTAATCAGCAAGTCTCTAGGCACTACAACTACATATGATGCAACAAAGGAAAAATCAGGACTCAGAAGAAATTTTTGCTGTGATTTATATGCTCATTCCTATTTTCTAATTGTATTCTCAGACATGTCTAGGTAGGCAAACACCTTTTTAGTTATCTATGGTTTTGAAAGATGACTACAAAAGATACAATTGGGGGTTTAGATTATTACACTTAACCTTTAAAATCATCTTTCAAAAGCTAAGGGACTGAATAGTTTTATGTGACATACTGATTTTGTTTTGCCTGCCTATTGAGCACTGCAATTTTTGAAAATATTACAAGGGAAGCTGCACATTGTTAAGCAGTCTTTTCTTCCTAACTGATCTTCTCTATTGTAACCGTACTCCATCTGGTGCAAAATGCGTTTTAGCTTCTGAGTTGCAAACCAAAAAGCATTGATAATCAGCCTGAGAAGGCTATAGCTCTACCTCTTCTGTGTGTTTGGCCTGATGTTCTGTCCCAGTGAAATTGCATCACTGTAGATTTCAAACACAACTAAGAATTACAGTTTGCATCACAGGGAGAAACCTTGAAATCTCATCGAGGTAAGCAACATATTCCCCTTGGTTCAGACACAGTGAGACCCACAGAGTGTTTGTCACCAAGGCAGCATCCCAGTGTAAGGCCAAAGTGGCCACAGTGCCAAATTTGGGGATGAGCTTGTAGATAGGGAGCATGGCACTCTTCTAGCAATGCTTCTATCAAGGAAAGATTGCTTCTTAGCAGAATTACAACAGAAACCTTCCTACCCGTTAATTGCCAAAAAGTCTACGAGGTCCTATTGTAGGTTTTTCACCACTGCAGCTGTCCCCTTACTAGATATTGGCTTTATCCCTATTGTATGTAGCGAGATTGTGAGTCTAGAGTTGCAGGGTCCTTTGGATTCCTTCTTCAGGTAACCCTCCAGAGATGTACTTTTCATTGTAAGAAGACAGGGTGCCTTAGTAAGAATAAGCAAGAGAAATATAGGAGGGAAAGAGCATTAATTGACAAATAAAATGTGATGATGGTTCTCTCTTCCAGTCGAGCCAGACATCAACATTTGGAGCTCTAAGGCATCATGAAGTTTCTACTTACCCTGTCTCATCTCCATCCATGTTCTGGCTTCATTGCTAGACACTGAGACAAAATTTACTTGCTTCTAATTTGAGCAGTGTGATTACTCACTTCCCACTGGCTTGACCACAACATGGATGAGCTTACCTCTTTTTTCATTTGTCAATATATCACTGGTGATACAGCTTAGTCATGTGAATCTCCTTTAGCAATTCATCTTACTGCTTTCAAAGGTATTACTCATAATCTCTCAGATAAATGCTTAAATGCATTTCTGTCATCAGAAGAAATACATGCCTCTGGGGTTGCCCCCAGACCAGAACAGCATCACTGTGTGTAACCACACAAAAATCTTGCATTTTCACTAACTGCAAATACAAAAATCTTGTAGCTTCATTAATTGCAAAACCAAAAACCTTGTCATTTCACTAACTGAAAATAACCATCTATAAAAGAAAAAAAAACCCTGGTTTTTTTTCCTTTCTGATTTCTAAACTACACTTCCCAGAAGTCTCAGGTCTAGAGTCAAAGTGCCTATCTCTGTCTTGCTACCTGGTGCAGTCTCCTCTCAGGGAAACATCCTGAAAGGCAAATAGTGCCGATTTAAGAGTATCTTTTTTTTTCCTCTCATATCAAGAAAATATTCAACTCATTTCAGCAACCAGCAAGAAACTCTGTAATTGCAGACCTATGTTTAGGTCATATTCGGTATCTTGTAATTGAGCCTTTAAACATTCATTTTTCTCCTAAGAATAACTCATTAATGGACTTGATAACCATCTCTTCATAAAAATACAGGACTTTACAGGCTTTATTCATATTGAAATTACTAATTTGTTTTATTGTATACTGCTTACTATTTTGAGATAAATCTGTGTGAATATGAACCCTCCTGTTTGGAATAAAAATATCATCTCTCAATTTTGTGCATGTTGTTTTTAAAAATTACTCTGATGATCCATATTTATATACATTTGACAGTACATTATTTGTAGATTTCAAAAGCTTATCACACGCCTTCCAATGCTTGATGTTTTTAAAAGACAAATGAGAACCTCTGGATTATTTTGTTCCATACACGTGAGATGCCAAGAAAAACTCCTAAATGTGATTTTTTTTTTTCCCTGCTCACAGAAACTATGGCCTTCTAAGAAAAACAGGCATATCTAGAATTGCAATATTTAAAATTATCCTGATTTTTAACATAAATCTAATAATGGAAGTGGGGGGAGGGAGAGTCCAGACATTATTTTTGAAAGCACAGGACTGATGATATTAATGTTGCCAACCTAAACATGAGAACATTGGTTTGTTAACTTGCTGTCTTTTCCACCAACCATCATTTAAAACCATCTACTGCTCTTACCTAGGAGAGTCTGCGGTTTATTTACAGCTACAGTAAAGTCAGTGCTGAAATAAATGTCCATTCATTAGGCTACTTCTTAGGAGTTAGAAATATTTCTAGTGTCTTAAATCTAAAATAAATGCCCCATTAAAAAGGTTTTCAGGTGAAGATGACCCCTAGCGAGTAGTTTTATAAGGATGTGTCCAACAAAGTTTACTCTTCATTCATCCTTCATCTGTTTTCCAGAACATTTGTCTCTTTTACATGGATATTTTAATCATTGCCTCTGTGTATCAGGGTTTGACTAACCTAGCTATGTCGTCATGCTGCAGTTCTATGACAAAGCAGAATCAGATATATTAACATATATATATATGTAATGGCCAGACTTTGGAAATTATCTAATAAAGGTTTGCCACTCTTCCCTTTACAGCTTTCAATGATTCATCAATAATGTTGTTTGCATCATGTCCTCCCCCAGGTCACTGACTTAGAATGGTCACTTATCTACAAATCTTTCCTACATTTTCTTTCTATTACAATAAGCCACTCTTTCATCAGGATTATCAGGAAAAGCTGCAGGATATTTTATCTGGCTGCAATTCAGCTTCATGTGGGGGTGCTCACATGCACCCTGTGGTATTTTGTGCAGTTACAAGCAATTTATGAGATGTTTCAAAGTGCATACTTCACTTTACAGATTTAACTCTTTGCTTGACTCCACTGTCTGATTAAACTCAGTACAAGGTATCTGTAGAGACCAGGGTTTAAATCTTAAGTGGTGTTGACGGCCTCTACTCTTTTATCACCTCCTTTGGAGCCAAAGGTTCCCTGCAGATTGTTTGGATGCAGCCCTAACATGCCTTACATGCATTATAAAAAACATTAAAAAATTCTTTCCAAACCAAGCACAGGCTTCCTGAGCAAGGGCCCAAAAGGGCAGGAGATTCCCCACTAAGCCTTTCTGGCATGAGATCTGCACTCCTCCTCTGGGGCTTGGGCTAGGTTACCTTTCAAGGTCTCTTCCAATCCAAACCATTCTACGATCCTACGTTTATCTGAAATCATTGTGTGGCCACCATAGCGTCTGCCTCTCCCCTCACCCATTATCTCCCTGAAAGCTGCCAGCATGCAGACAGGCACCTAAGGAAGCACACCAAACCAATCCTATCAGACACTGGGTTGGCAGGTGCCGGCTCCTGCCATACCTACCACCCCTGAGAGCAAAACAAGTCAAACACGGAGCAGAAACCAGTTATTTAGTGTCTTCTGCCATGGCCTTTCTGTAGCAAGTCTTCAGTTCTCTGTGGTTTCTAGAATAAATTTATCTCTCTGCTTTTTTAAAAGAAGGGAGGAACTAAGAACAGGTGCCACTGTGCTTTTACCTGAGCACCCCTACCTGTGCTTTCAGAAAAGCGAAGAATTGAAGAATCTTTGAGAAAGTACGAACAGTTCCTGTAGGATGAACATGTTTCACCCCAGGGTATTAATTAAATTCTTTCATTCTTCTTTGGGTGCAGACAATGACTTTTTTCTGGAAGTTCCTATGAGGGTTAGTAAATTGGAGCCTAGCTTTGTGACCTCCACATAATTCAACGCAGAATTTCTGATTACTGAGTGTAAAGGATTAGTCCCCAACATCCTTCCAAATCCAGAGCATAGCTCCAACATCCAGTATCACTCTTGGGGATGCTCCTCACCACTTCACCTTGTGTCCATGGGGTCTCTGGATGCGGGGAAATTTTATCCTGAATAAATTATTTTATACTGAGTAAATTATTCCCTCTAAAGTGATCAAAAGTTTTATTCACAGAATCATTCTGGACTTGTTTGTGTGCATGCCAGAGATAATACAGTCCTTTGCCCTTTGCTATTTGGGACCTTTCAAACTCCAGTTGATTGTTGTGAATTGTCTACTGAGCCTCCGTGAGCCATAAAGTGAGAACCTATTTATTGCCTTGATTAAACACAGTCTCTTGGGCTAAATGTCTTTTTATCATACCTTTTCACTACATTTTTTCTTCTTTTAGAAAGTCATAACTTGGGTTGATTCTAAAGGCAATGGCCCACAGACAGTATCTTCCACAATCAGGCATAAACGCAGAGAGAAAAACCCCTCTTTTGGCTGACAGCTGTAGGTGTCCCCTTACTTCTGGCAATTAAGAAGAATGAAAAGCGATTTCCTAGAAGTTTCTTTCCGATTACCATATTGCTGTATGGATACTTTTCCTTTGTAATGTGAAAATCAAAGCTTGTCTGTCTTTTTTAGAACTGCACTGTGTCAGCTCTTGTAAAGCTTGCCCTGTTAATAAATCTTACTTTTCTTGGTGTCATAACACAGAGCAATCTGTTTTCTATATGTAGCATAAGTATATGTTTTGGAAGAACCCAATTTAGGACAATAAATATTTAGAGGGCTTTAAGGGCGGCTATTATTTCTACTTACATATTGACCAAAAAAAAGAGTCTTCAAGAGAACAGAAAATGGAAGGCAGAAATTGAAGAACAGTGATATAAGAGAAAAATGGTGTGCAGAAAAGAATCAGCAGATAGAGGAAAGAGAAGAGGACTGAAGGAAATAGGAGTTAATTGGAATAGTAGTGAAGGAAAGAAAGATTCTGGAACCAAACAAAATCAAGCACTTTGATAAAATGAATCACTGTATTAAAAATATACAGGAAATACAGCATTTCTTTGGTATTTCTAAGAATTTGTTGTAAATCAACAACTATATTTTGAAAATAAAAATGAAAGCTGGGTTCAAGAGTGTAATCTGACAGAAAATGTAGTATTTCTAGAATCCACAAGATGCTGTTTCTTTCACAATTTCCATGGCTACAGCTCCCTTTTTGAAATTAGAACATCACCTCTCCTTCAGACTGGCTTTTCTGATGGTCTTCCTTGTAGATGCTGACAGACCAATTCATTTCAGCTCCAGCTCAGTCATTTTAAGTGTATTACATTCTTAGTCTGTCAAGTCATACTGCTGATAATGCAGTAAAATAATACAACCATAGAAATCGAACAACTGGCAAGTGGGTGCCTTCTGCCTTTTAATTCTTTGTCAGAGATTACTTCAGCTCATCATTGTTCCTGTGGTTTGTCATGACTTCAGGAAACCTGAGGACACTGAATTTGACATGCCTAGTGCTAGTCTGCACTGAATCACTGTCCTACTGAATGACTGTGAGTCACTTCCATCACGGTGCCTCCTGCCTCAGCAAGGAGATGGGGACTTTCCTGCCAGTTCCTCCTCTACAGGCTTTACTATCTACCCAGAATCAGGGCTAGAAAAGACAGCAGGGATATCAATGGTGGGGGGAAAGCTAAACAGGTGGCAATAGATTTGGCTGATATGAAAGAAGTGATAATAAAGCCAAAGGATATAAATATTCCATGGTCTTTGGATGTGTGAGCTAGTTTTGCCAAATGGGAAATGCCAAACCTGTGACCTAGACCTTTGCATTCATGGCTTGCAAAAAGCAACATGGATGTTTTGATGTTATTACTGAGAAGATCGTTAACACTTTTCTACATAAAGGGCAGAGTATTGGTCACTTTTGCACGATTTGTAATGAAGGCACTTCTACAGAAAGCATTTGTGAATGCCAGTGATGGCATCAGTTGTTGCTCATTACAGGCAGTTAAGCTCTTGGTATTCTCACCTAAGAGGTCTTCCATAAGTTATCTGTTTAATTACTAATATGGATGAAACAGGGGAAAATTACCACTTCCTCCCAGGGGGAGAAACAAGTCAGGAGATCAGGCTTACCTTGTTAAAGACACCACATGTATTTTATGAGATCTCCTGATACTCCCTGAATCACTCTCAGTTTGTTCAGGGAACTTTTTTGGAAGTGCAAGGACTCTGATTTCTGTGGCTACTTCTACCCCCTTAAGAGACTAAAATAATGTTTTACCTATCGTTCCTAAAAGCATTGACATTTCCAAAGACACTGGAAAACCCTTCCTAGAGAGGTGATCAGTGCCCTATACCTGTCAGAGCTTAAGAGGCATTTGGACAGTGATAACACGTTTTAACTTTTGGCCAGCCCTGAAGAGGTCAGGTAGTTAGACCAGATGATTGTTGTGGCTCCTTTCTGACTGAAAATATTCTATTTTATTCTATTCTATTCTATTCTGTTCTATTCTATTCTATTCTATTCTATTTCTCAGTTTGCAAACGCTTTGCATGAAAAAAACTTTTTTTTCCCAGTTACTTAGAGAAAATGCATCGTACTCAATTCAAACAAGATAATGGTGATACTGGCATGTAGACATATCTTGAAGGAAACAATTCAGGATGATAAAAGCATAGTGCTGGTGCAGAAACAATGTTCACACTTCTGCCAAAAGACCCACTGTGTGTTTGTTGCACTAAGCACAAAATATTAAAAAAACCATATATATATATATTAACAAACTTCCTTAGACTTTAACATATACGGAGAATCTCTTGTTTTACTCAATTCCAAATCAGTGCTTTAAGAGTAAACCTTTATTCACAGGTAAGAGCAAAGAAATGGACACACAGTGTCAAAACACACTCAGGTTTATGCACCATTCTGGGTTTTGGTGGTGGGTTGTTTGAGCATGAATCATTAAATAAAAACTTCACACACAGTAAGAATTCTCATGGCTTAAGACATATCTTCAGCTATGTAAGGACTCATTTAAAGGAGCTCACTTGTATTTCTTTTGACAGGTCTATGACTTTCCATTTCTCTTCTTCCAACTGTTACTGTTTTACCACTCTTTATGTCCTGCATCTGGGTTTACAAGATGCTACTGACCACACAAACATAATTTAATATCCTGTCTTTGGTTTCCTACCAAACCACAAGACCATATATCCTATTTATTTTTCTCATTTTTCTGTCTTTTTTGTTTTTCTTTTATGTAATTCTCAGTCTCATATGAACAAGCCCAACTCTCTCTAGTGCTGCACTAATGTTACTGAAACTCAGATCTACCTCTTAAAAATTGACACTCAGTTTCTTCTCTTGACACAAATAATACTTTTTCCATAAACTTCCTCATTCTCCCATTATTGTTTTATGTTACAGTAGAATATTATTGTAATCCAGTCATTTTCAACCAATCTAATATAGCCCCAAAGTGGATTAGCCAGCAGGCACTGCTAGACTGCGCATCCATCAGTTCACAGCTATAAAATCCCTGGATAATTAAATCCAGAGAAATATCCAGAAAGGGAAGGAAAAATTAATTTGTCTCCTACTTTTCCATCTGTTGCTGTTCACTCTATACAACTGGGGATCTCCTTGCCCTTTCTTCTTCCATCCACCCAAAGCTGGAAGTGGCTTCCACTCCTGGGGCAGAAGAAACAATGTTTTGAGAAACTGAACTAAGGGCAAGGAGGAGATGTCTGATCCCCCCACCCACTCCTGTCCCTAGGCAGGAAGTTTCTCCAGCAGTCCCACCAACACTACAGTACCTACAGAGAGTTTGCACCATGATGGCTACATCAATGTCAGTACAGCGAGGCATCCAACCCCACGGCTGGCATGTCCTGAGGGTGAGTGTTCTGTAAACCATCTGTAAACTGCCCTGAAAGCAGGACATTATATGACACCTTACTGTTACAGGGAGGTAAATTGAGTGTCATGATCCTACTACTAAGCACCGATGGTTGTGTCCTTTGTGTGCACAGGCTTTTTCCCCATGTTCACATTTCATCATGTGGACAAAATAAGGGGGTGAATGAGATTTTTTTTTTGTGAGTTTAATTTGTCTCTTTCTCTCTGCCTACCTTTTTCTTCCTTAAGTACATGTCACTAGAACGTGCAAGTGTGCGCGTTCTATAGTCATGATTTCTTGTAATCATGTTCCTTTTCTAAGCAGTTTTTTCTTAGATTGCAGAACTTATCTTCAGAACAAAGAAGAAGCTTGAACTTGTATGTTTTGTTCATAACAGGATGTCTTCCTTTAAGCTGGCTAAACCCCACTATGCCAATGCTAATGCCAATGCTGCTTAGTACGAGCATTACTATTTCTACTCTTTGAGAAGGCTATTCACTATCTGTAAGGAGTAAATTTATATTTGCTATAAATATCTTCCATAGCATTTTCCATGTAATTAATTGCATTGTGATATTCATCTAACTGAAAGTAACTGGTTATCAAGCATGCAGACTTTTTCCCTGCTGTATCGGCATCCCCCACCCTGTCTTTTCCTTCTGACGTCATCAGAGCCACTACACTGCAAATGCTGCTTAACTACCACTCTCATCAGTGAGTCAAGGAAGTAAAACTTCAATGAAAGTAAGAGGTCCATTTCTCCTTTAAGCTATCTGCCAGCAGAGTAGTTGGTGGGGATCAGTGTTTTGAGGTCTTTTCTCCTGCTTTTAAGGAGTGGCTGTTGAAGGACGCTTGAGGAAACTACTTTGGCAGGGGAAGCTAAAAGGTTTTGTTAGTTCCTGTGTGTGCATGAGGTGGATGATGTAGCACATTTTTGTCAGTCTGAAATAAAACAGCCTTTTTAATGGTGTGGACTCCTCCCTGCTGCCCAGAAGGTGCCTCAAACAATTGCAGTGGAATGGGAGTTCTGCAGAGGGAGGAAGATGAAACGAGTCATGAGGCCTCCAAAGGACTCAGGCTGCCTCATTCCATAGACCTTTAACTCTTGTCCTAACATTTTAAAAGATTCCTCTGACATAAAAAACCCCTAATTTTCTTCTTCTTGGACAATGAATAAGATAATATTACTCCTTACTTCTACAGACCCAGCTCTTTTGAAAGAGGCATACAACACCCCTCTTTCTCCAACACCAAAAAAGCCTTGTGAAGGGTATGGCTTTATTTCCAAAACTGATCAAAGGGACTTGTAATTAAGCAGCATCCAAAGCAGGCCAATCCACAAATCTTGGCTTTCTAACTTGACACGCCTTAAAGCCAGAAGCACTGAAGGGATTGACAACTTGTAAGAGACCCTTGAAACAGGCACTGGCCCCCTACCACCACTCCCTGTCCTAAGCCTCACTATCTTCAGGGACTTATGCTCAGCTTTGCAATAAAATATATGAGTCTGAAGGGCTGGGAGAAGGTCTTTCATAACAAGTTATAATCCCGCTGAAATCAGTCATACTGAAGATACAATACCACTCGTATATCTGGAAAGTATACGAGTATACCCGTCATATTATACCCGTATTACCGTATAGTAATCCCTTTAAATAAGGTATTGCTAATTGAAGCATCTAAGTGTGATTACAGCTGCAAAAACATTTAGAAATGTAACCAGTGCTCACTGATGGTGTACTTTGGTGGTACTTTTGACAGCATCATTTATTAAACGATGCAGAGCAGTGTTTATGCACAGAAGTTGAGCTTCTCCATCTTAAGGTCTGCCACTGTTAGATTTGTGTGCTTTGGCAGTGAAACCAAGATACCCAATGCCAAGACAGAGCCTGAGCACAGGCGAAGTAAAGTGCCACGATACTGTGTAATAGATGCAGCATCTTCCTGGAGACAGACCCCTGAGGGCACCAGATCCCACCCCTGACAGAGGCCAGTCAGCTTGACAAAATGGTGGAATTAAGGGTCTTCCCCTTTCGTCTTATTTGCACTTCTCTCCAATCTGAAACTTCCTCTGACCTCCCCACTTCACAGCACACTCTGCAGAACGTCTTTTTGTACACACCACTGAGGGGAAGGGTCCTTGGTTTTTAGCTGGAGGAGACTGACGTCAGACCTCACCAGGGTCTGCAGCTTCCTCCCAACGAGCAATGGAGGGACAGCTCCAATCTCTGCTCTGTGTGACCAGGGACAGGACCCAAGGGAATGGCTGGAGCTGGGTCAGGGGAGGGTCAGACTGGATATCAGGGAAAGAGTCTTCCCCCAGAGGGTGGTCAGGCACTGAACAGGCTCCCCAGGGAACGGGCACGGCTGCCACAGCTCCAGGAGTGTTTGGACAACACTCTCAGGCACAGCATGGGATTGTTGGGGTGTTCTGTGCAGGGTCAGGGGTTGGACTTGATGATCCCTGTGAGTCCCTTTCAACTTGGAATATTCTATGATTCTGTAAGAAGAAGGGGGATGATGAGTGCTCAGTCCTGAGGACAGAGATCCTTCTCTCTCACAGGACAGCAAGATTTATGCCATGCATTGTGTTCCTTGTCTTATGCAAGGCACAAATTCATCCCTACCCCTTTTACTTCCATGAAATCCCAAACTGTTATCATACCTTAAAGGAGTATTTCAGTGCACAAGCGCAGTGTCAGCAACACTGTACATAGTATCAGCCAATCTTTGCTTTTTAAAAGTAAACTTAGAATAAAACCTTGATTACCTGCATAATTAATCCCTCTTCACAGTAATCTGCATGCCTGAATAATTAAAGAATTAGGTTCTAAAAATGAAAAGCGAGCAAATCCTGCATTTTTGTACTTGAAAAGCTGCAGCAGCAATCATGATAGTTCACAGCACATAAATAATTCAAACTGAGCTTCCTCGCCTTTATTTTTTTTCCTTGCAGAAATCCTCTTAGCGCTTCCTAATTAAATGAAAATATTTTATAAGCCATCACTTTGTGACATCACAAGAATATTTTAAACTCCAGATTAGACAAGCTGGATTTACATTTTCAGTATTTGCGATCTGATATTCAGGGCCATTTAAAGGAACCATAAACCACCATAAAGAGGTGATAAAATGGGCACATACTTTTAAAGGAAAAAAAAAATGGGAAAGAAGCTGTATTGCGCTGGTCAACTGAGTTTAACTCAACATTCATTTTACTTGGCAACTCTGCACTTTCGATTTACACTGCTAAATTAAAAATTTTACAAAATCCTGACATAAATTATACACTCAGCAGGCGTGGGGGGGGGAGGCGTATACACTGCAGGATGCCAAGCCAGCACTGAAAGATGACGCTTTCCCCACAGAATTACTAAATTTTACGTGTTTAACTGTCCCGGCGCCCCTGAGGGCCGTGACCGCTCCATGAGGGCAGCAGGGCGCGCCCTCCGCCCGCCGTGCCGGGCTGGCAGAGCCCGCGCGCGGGGAACGTTCTGGAACGGCCCCGCGGCCGCCTTGAGGGGCCGTGCCGTGAGGGGCAGAGCCGTGAGGGGCCACGCCATGCGGCGTGTAGCTGCCGTGTCCTGGTTAAGCCCAGACGGGCGGGGCGAAGCTGACTCGCTCCCGCCTTAGCACGAAGCTCGGACCGCCCCTCGGCCGCCCCGCTGCCGCCATGCAGCCGCTGAGCGCTGCGATCCCGCCTGCCTCCATTTTCTCTGGGCTCCCCCCGCAGGCAGCCGTCCTCAGCCACCGCCCCCGCCGCCCTCAGCCCGCCCTTCCCTGCGGATCGAGCGGGCTGGCACGGGCGGGAGGCCGCGGGACGGGTGCCGGGCAGCGGGATCCCGGCTGGCGAGGCGCAGAGCCCTCTCCGCCGTGAGGGGCAGGACCCGGCGGCCCACAGACATCTTCATTTCGGTCCCCCCTCCGCCGGGGGACACAGGCATGTTCGCTTGGAGGGCCGTGCCTGGAAACACAAACTGGAAGAGGTCGCGGCTCTCCTCCCTTGTTGTCAGCAGTTTTTTTAAATCTTGGGCTCTCTGGAAGCAGCGCTGAAGGGGCGCGGTGGGCGCAGGGCTCTGTCTGCTCGCATGCCCCTTTGGGGACTCCTCGGCTCCTCCGCAGCCCCTGGATTAACGCTTGTGCCACTCCTGGATCTATTCCCACCCCGTCCTCCGCTGTCCCCTTTAATGCGCAGGAGCGGTGGCTATGTAAAATGGCGAGGCTGGCTCCGTGGTGCTGTGTGCAGGGACCGCCTGCACCCTCCCGGGGTCCTCTCCTTGGGTCTAACAAAAATTCACCAAAATGCTGACATCCATAGCGTCCCGGTCTGTCCTTTCCCTCCCGAGTAACCGAGCACGTAACATTCCGGGCCCCCGAAGTGTATTTCAAAGACAAGGTTGCTGAAATCATACTAATCCTTTTAAGAAACCCATACCGATTGTTTAAAAATACTTGCATTGCACCCGTGTCACGATTTTTACATGAATTTATCGCTACTCCTGAACACTAAATTTTTTATTTAAAAATATTATTATTTTAAAATAACAAAAAAAGCGCGTTGCTCCCATGTCACGATTTTTACATGAGAGCTTATCGCTACACCCGAATTTTTTTACTCTTCGTGAAGAGGAAAGTGAATCCTGGGATTTAAAACTTTCCCCAGGTGCGATGGTGGATTTTAATTCCTGCAGCCAGCCCCGCGGCCGGCAGTCACGAGCAGAGGGATAACCGGGGATGTACCACTGTAAAACAATCCCGAGGTGTTTGCAGAGAGTGGCACGGTCATATTTTATCACCGCGGTTTGTCACGCTGCTCAGGATCACCCGGCGATCGTCCTGGTTAATCCGGTTGGTTTAGACTGAGCACTGTCTGACGCAGACGTAAAGGCAAAGCCTGTCAGACAGAGCCAGAGTAAAGCTGCTCATGTTACTGACTTTGCATTATCTCGAGTCTGATTTTTTCCCGATATATTGAAAAAGGCTGGGGGGAGGTTAGATATATATTTATATATGTGCATATAAATATATAACATGTACTTTATATATTATATTTTATATGTATAAAAACTAATTGTCAATCAGACTATCTCAATCCCGGGTTTACCGTTTATTAAACTTTTGGGAGATTCTGCAAGGCCTAGTGCACAGGGATGGGGTTGCTGCTTTGTGCAGAAAAGAGAAGAGACATTGCAGGGGAGAAAACTAACTAACTAACTAAACTAAAAAAACCACCAAAACCAAACCAACAACAACAAAAAAAAGAAGGTTCCTTCCCTCCGTGGTGGAAGCGTCACGGAGGGTAATCCGAACAGCAGCTCAGTCTCCGTGAGCCAGCAGTGCTGTGCTGCTGCCCGCCTGTCCTAGGCTGGTATTTGGGGGTGTATTTTTGTTGCTTTTTTGTTTTATTTCTTTGCTTTACTGAGACCTCCACGATATTTTGGGTTTAGGTAATTAACTCTTTCTGTTGCTAATTTAACGATCAGGGAGGGCAGCGTGCGGGCCCGATGCCGCAGCCCTGCCCGGGTCCCTGTTGGTGCCGCGGGCTCCTCGCTCCCTGTGGTGGGCTCTGTGTGTCCCTGCGAGCCCGGCTGAGTTCTGAGGATGCTTTTCTATTGCTCTGCCTCGCAGCGAATATCTGATGGGTTGGAAAGGCCGGACGCGGATAAAAATAACTGGTGGGAGTCGGAGGCACCCTCGGCTCTCCCCCCCGGCGGGTTTGGTTCTCGCCCCCCGCCAGCTGGCGGCCCTTGTGCTGGGCATCCCCCGCGGGTGGGTGCCGGGGCAGCGGGATTTAGAGCCCGTGTAACGCTGCGGTGTCCGTGGGACGGCGGTCGGAGCGCGCTGGCTGTGCTTCCTCCGGGAACGCACGAGTCTGCAGATCCTGCTCCAGAGTGCGGCTGTCACATCTCCTAAAAACATTTTTCGGTTATGAGAGCCCTTTTTCTTTTTTTTAATTCCCGTTTTGGCTGTAACTTTCGCACACTGTTTCTGTAGTGCTCACATTACGTCATCCGTTGAGCGTGGTACAGTGAATTTGGCATTGAAACGAAGTCGGAGGGTTTATTGCTTGTTAATGTGGGCTCTTCAAGTGAGGCTGTTTAAGTCTGTAGTTAGGCCTTTCTCGGAAGGTGGCCCGTTTTCTCCTAAGGCTTCAGCACCCAGCACCTTCCAGGGAGATCCACGGGAACAGTGAGTGCTTAGCAAGGGGGAAAATAATTTTCTTTGTATTAAAAATGAAACTAGGAGCCCCAGTGCCGTGCTCGTCTTGCAAAATGAGAGACTAACTGCGTTTTCCTGTTTGAAAGCCCTCTTGCTTTCTTCTAATAGTGCACGTTAGGTGGAGAGCAACTGGAAATCGCAAAGAATTTTCAGATAAATAATAACTTTCACGGAGCACTGGTAAATAAGTAACACTGGTCGTTAAAGCAGTTAATGGATTATTAGAAAAGTAATTTATTTGAAACGTGAATGGAAGCAGAATATTGCGGGGTACTTGATATTCAGTGTAATCCCTTTTCGCTGCGCTTTGGAAGGGAATATTTGCAAAGCCCCTGGCTTGGTTCTGGCTCCCGCTGCCGCGCCGGTCCGTCGGTCCCGCTCGAGCAGGGCAGCTGCCACCTGCCACTCGTGTGCCCTCCCTCTGCAAAGGAAGGGATCCCGGACGGTGAGGAGGGATCCCGGAGAGTTTCGGGAGCGGCTCCGTGCCGCTTGGGCCGGAGCAGCTCTGCCCCGGCATGGTGCAGCCGCCGGGGCCGGTGTGCGGCATTGTCCCGCTCGACTCTTAAGACTGAGGAGAGAAAGGAAAATACACCTGGATCCTGTAGTGATTCTGATAGGGCCTCGTTCACTTCCAGCCTAAGTCAGTAGAAATTTTGTCTTTCAGTTAGTTAAAAAAAGTACAGTAAGGCCCTACTCGTCGCCTCCATAGTTTGTTTTTTTGTTTTTTTTTTTTTTCTAGTGGAAATTCTTATTAATGAACTAATGTAATAAACATGGATACAAAGTGGGTACTAAAAAAAAACCAAATAAAAACCAATAAAAGCTCGACATAAAATAAAATAAGAAAATAAAATACAACCAACCAAAAATCCTGCTCCTCCTGAACTCTACATTTTTTACTGCTTGTGAAGAGGAAGGTCGATACAAGCAAAAATACTGAAATCTTGTTTTGTGAAGTCTCTGTTGTAAAAAGAATTCTTTAAAAAACCCATTAATTCCTAATTAGGGAAAATTAATAGCTATCACAGTATTTTTACCTAAAATGCTTAGTTCTTAAACTGGTAGGGTCATGTTTTAAATGTTCCGTACGTCTGTAACCGCGTTACTGGGATGTTTAATATCTGCGGTGTAAGCCAATATTTTAACCACAAAAGTAACAATTAAGCGAGCGAGATTTTTAGAAACGTATTGTGTGTTTCCTCCTAAGTGCGGCGACACTGGGGCTCGGGGGGTGTCCTGTCCTTTTTTTTTTTTTTTT
>QWTY01047105.1:0-10718 GCA_008033365.1 Pseudorectes ferrugineus | reverse complement strand
GGAGAGCAAGTAAGATAGAGAGTGCGTGCCAATACATCCCCGAAAGCCTTGAAAGCAAAGCAATACCAGGCTCTGTAAATGATTATATTTTTATGTTAAAGGATGAAAAATAAATTTAATTAGTTAGCAAAATGCAATTTTATTCCATTTGGAGTAATTTTCCAGTACATTAACTTTTCCATTAGATTCAGTTTTGTCTTGCTAAACAAAAGGAACCACTTCAACACCTGTGGCATGAAGAATCATCTAGAAGATGTGCTGTGCCCCAAAGTATTGCAAAAAAAATTGAATGCAGCTTCTGCACAGTAATGCCAAACAGTGGTGCTTGGGGAGACAAGCCCAGCCTGACTGAGCAGGCAGCCAAGATAATTAGCAGCATCATTCACACGTCAACAAAAAAACTGCAAACAAAACAAAACAAACCCCAAGCACACCCCTATTTGGAAGCAGTGACTAGTAGGAAGCAAGTCCAAATTGCCACTACTTTTCTTCTCCAGCCCCTCTTTTTCACTCCTGTTCCATATTCTCCCATGTGGTTGCTCATTCTCAGCAATCTTACATGGTGAAATTAAATGCAACACTCAGTTCTTGTAATTAACTTTGCAATTAAAAATACTTTGCTCCATCAGTGCAAAGAGTCATCTATCTACACAGTTTACGCATATGAAATGGCTACACTAGCAAAAAATTTCGTTCTATAGATGGTTTTGCACAACTTGTTTACAAGTCAGTTTCTATTACACTAGAACAATCACAAGAGTTTGATGCTGTTTCTATTTAAATCGCCAGAATGTCAGGCCAGGCACTGTCTCAGTACAGCTCTGTTCAGTTTCTAATACAGCATTACTGTGATTTACTGAAGCGTTGTCGTACTTCTGGAGCAGAAACATCTGAAAGACGTGATTATGAAAAATAGGGACAACTCAGCTAGTCTATATCTGTGTCAATAGGAGAAGCAAAAAGGGACGAGTTGTTTACTGATGTCACTGTTCTCAAATTCATGTTTCTCAAACTTGAGAAACAAATTCTCAAATTCTTCAGCTAAGCAGACAGTTCAGTTAGGAGAAGCAATAATTTTATTCAACCACAGATTTAAAAAAACTGTTCTCCCTGTTCTCTGCCCATAAAGAAATAAAAAAACATGCTCACGAAAAATGTTTGCTATCTCTAAAGACAGCAGCACTTGCTTGCATTGGTTGAGTTGCCATACTGCTGATCAGTTATTAGAAACGTAACAATGTCATCAATAACTCCATGCACTGCTCAGAGAAAAAGGACTTTGTGCTTTTAAGTAAGTCACTACCTCTGATCTTGAGTTTTTAACATGTCCATGAAATGAGTTACAGTGATCTAAAGTTATAATCTATAAAGGAAACAAGAAATCAAGGGAATACAACTGATATAATTATACCTAAACTTAAAAAAAAGAAAGACAAAGGGAGGTTTGGAAATGCCAGCTCCACTTCCAAGCCAAAACAACCCTCAAGCTAAATACAATTTGGGAACAATTTCACTGAGTTTAACTTAATTATGTTAATCATTTAGATAACTGATTGTAAGAAGAGTATGGCTAGCATCTGTGAAGCAGAGCAAGGAGACAGATGAAAAGCTTGTTTGTCCCTGTGGGACAGGGAGAAGAGAGGCAATTACCAACTGCAACATGGGACCACTGCAGCTGGGAGAAAGGCACTGGGAAATTGTATGTGTCCAAACTAATGTTTGTACTAGGTCCATGTATTTTAGACTTGTCTTTTAAAGGCATTTTACGGATTTCCTGGCAAATGCAGTTTAAGGTGTCTGCCAGTAAGGTGGCTCTGTATTATTTAACTGACTCTGAAAGCAGTATAGCAATTATCTATCTGTTGAGAGGGCTGCCAGTCCCCTGTTCCAGAACAAACTGTGAGGGCCCAGTAAATGTAGACATAGCATAACGTCTTCTGTTTTATCAGCCTGGCCTTTATTATGACAAGATGCTTTTAAAAAAGGGGAAAAAATCCTAACTGGTTCCTAGGTTTTATTCAAAACTAAGTCTCACTAGAACAAATTTTCAGAAGTGCTATCAACTTCAGTCTGTCATTAACTCTTCTTTCTTTTTGACTTAAAAAAATAATTAATTAAGTGTTCAGTTTCTATCCAAGTGGTCCAGTAATTCCTCCAGAGGAAGGAAAATCTTAGTAAGATCTTCTGCTGTATGGCTGTGATTCATAGCTTCATATTTTGATTATTATTGTCCTTCAGTACTGAGATGCTGTGAGGGAGATTTTCAATACAGTGCCCCAGCGCTATGACTTTTCTTCTATGTCTCTCTGTTCCTTCAATGCCCCTGATGAAATCAACAACTGGTGTTCACAGAACATTAGAACCATTAGAACCACAAAATTACTTTGGTTGCAAGGGACCTTTAAGATCCTTCCAACCCACCTGCCATGGACAAGGACATCTTTTACTAGAGCAGGTTGCTCAAAGCCCCTTCCAACCTGGCCTTCATCCAGGGATGAAGAAGCCACTAGGGCAGACTGTTCCAGTGCCTGCCCACCCTTATTGTGACAAATTTCTTCCTGTGTCTAACCTAAATGTAACCTCTTTCAGTGTAAAATCATTGTCACTGCAGGCCTTGGTAAAAGCCTCTCTCCATCTGCCCTACAGAAACTTCTGGCCAAAGCAAATTGCCCTGTATCATCTTTGTGTTTTTACTCCTCTGTTCATGATCCATCCTCTACTTTACAGTGCAGTTCTCTTTGTTGCTTGGCTTTTGTACTTCATGAAGCAATTTAAAATATTTAGGATATTAGACTCTTCTAGAGATATTCCATTCTCCTTTATTAAAAAAAAAAGGTCACAAAAGTCTCAGATGTATTTTTTTCACCACTGAAAAACATTCAGCCATATAATCACTGCCAAAATAGTTTCCCTCAGAACTACATAGCAGAGAACTTCATGAACGAGACTGGTACATAATTCTATTCTTTTTTTTTTTTTCTTTTTTCCCTTCTGTATTGTAACCACACAAGAAGTTCAGAAAATGAAAAATGCCTATAAAAATTAATTCTCTTCCATATCTGAGTACAGAAGCAAATGTCAAAGAAAAATTGTATTTGTCCTTTAGGACTTGTGTGATGGCTAAAATCAACCACAGCACACAAACTCTGATTGCATTAGGATTCAGGTATTTTTCACTATGCACAGCACAGTGAGAAATATGTGCATATCTCTTCAACTTTTAATTTTGCATCATTCTCTTGCTCCTTCTTGCTGAAACTGCATGGCTGTTTGCACCTTAAGTGACTTACATCTCACAGCTTTTTCTTTTCACAGGTCACTAATCTTCATGCTGGCTGAGAAGGCATTTTAACCTGCAATTTGGTATTGGCAGGTGCACCAACTGCATGTGTAGTGTTCCCAGGTGAAATTTCTTCCCATACAGTCAGTGCTAGGCCATCTCTGAAGGCAGCAAGCACCAATCAAACTGCAGTGGGTAGGCAAGGGCTATTCATTTAATCTGACAGAAGCAGCTTTTGGAAGAAACTTAGCAAGATTCTGGCCCAAATGGTGTCCTGGTTCCCACAACTTTGTTTATTAGCTGCATAAGGGCAGTAACAATGTTAAATCTGCAGCATAATATATCCAAGTCTGTAATCCTTTATAACTTGAGAATAATCCTCATTTTATGGGTCAAAGCGCAAAATGTCATTAGGAACTTTCAGAAAGCAGAAAGTTCTGCCCATTTTTTCCTTTGACAGCAGAGATATTCCTTGGTTTTGACCCTAGAGACTTCTCCAGAGGTGCAGAATAGTGTAACAGCACTGTGGAGTCTGACCATGCCTTTCAGTTCAGCTCTCAGTTCAGTGAGGCAGGAGCAGTGCTACAGAGCTAGAGCTAATTAATTTGATTCAGTCTTTTTGGAAGGCTCTCACCTTGCATATAAAACTGTATTGGAGGTGATTTTCAGGGATCATATTTGCCTTAAAATGGTTCATTTTATAGCATCACATCTTCAAAACCTGATGACAAATACACTGCTAAACAAAGGCTGCATTTTCAAAATTTAAAAGGCTTTAGCCTTCAGGGCTATATTGACAACACATATCTTAACACTGCACCGAAAATATACTTAGTAAGCAAACCCTTCATGGTACTTAGGATGAGAGCACAGTGGCTGATTTGAGTACAGATTAGAATTCCACCCTGCATACGATGGGGGAATCTGTGTGTTCTGAAGGACTGTTGTCATTGCTCTGTAGAGGACATCACTGTTTGGTTTTGTTATAAAAGATGCTGCTTGGTTTAAATAAATATTGTGCGTGCTTAGTCTGTTAATGATGCAGAAGAAATGGAGTCAATTGGATTTTCTCCCATGAATACTGTGTCAGTGGTTTGTGGATTATTTGAGAAGAGGTTATATGTAAAAATCTGGAGAGTAGGCTAGACAAACCATTTCTAGCATGTGGTTTTCTTAGAAACTCACACATTAGAGCTGTTGTGCCACACCATTGATCAGCTAAACTGCATAGACTGGGGAGAAAGTGTTATTTAAAGGATCAGTAAGGGGAAAAAAAATCTCCTCTAAATGTCTTCTAGGAGCAGAGAGGACAAATTCAAACCCCTCCTAGTATTTCAGAGCAGTGAACACCAGGACATAAAATGAGAGGCCATCTATAATGGAAACAAAACTTCACAGGTGATGCCAGCAACAAGAGAAACAATCTTCAATATGTAAATAGCATAAAGGTCTCTAAAACAAGCCAAGTAAATGGGCAGACTAAGAAAGAGAGAGCATGCTTCAGTTTAAAAAGGCTAAAAGCAAGTAAAATATATTTGTTTTTCAAACCCTAAGAACCAGGAGCAAAAAAAGGCTTCGACTACAAAGGTTTCTGAACAACTTCTAGGGGAGATGCCGGAGTAATAGAAGCATCTAGACCTGCTATTATGTGCTCTAGATGACAGAACATCTCCAGCCCTAACTCAGGATTTCCCAAGCCAAACCTATCATGTGCAGAGTAAGACACAGGCAACTATCTGCCTCTTGCAACACTAAGAAATATCCACTTTTCTAAATTCCCTCTGTTTTCAAATAAATAACTCCTGTGAGTAAAAAGAAAGGAAAGTGAGAGTGAAAAATCATTAATTCTAATTCCGCAAAGAGAAAAAAAAAGGAGACAATTAAGTGTAAAAAGGGCAAGTAACTCAATTTATTCTTTCTAAAATTCTTTCTTAGTCACAGAGCTCCATTAAAGAATATTCTGAATGAGGAGGGAGAGGAGAGGAGAAGGAAGTGGAAATACAGCAAAATACTGAAGAAACTGGGAAGAGTGAAGAAAGATAGATTAGAAAAGTCATAAGGAGACCCAGCGAAATGAAAGAAGAAAGAACAAATAAGTACAAGAGAAATAGCACATTCATGCCCAAACCCATTCAAGGTAATAGAATGGTCACCAACAAAGCACCTCCATTCACGGTCCTTTAGTGAGTACCTGACAGAAGCACCACCTATTTATCCCCAGCAGAAATCAGAAAGATACCATGAAAAAAGAGAAAGGGAACAGTAAAGATTTACAGTAGGCTCAGAGGTTGGAGGAGTGCAATATACTGTGTCTCTGGAGGTGAGGGGTGCCAGTGAAAACCAATGGTGTAAGAAGTCACATTCTCCTCTGATCTCCTCCAGATGCTGTGCTACCAGAAGAATTGAAAATGAGGTATTAGCTGTACTCAGGCACCTGCCTGAAGCTTTATTAGAAAGCAATTCCACAGGAAAGGCTTAATCAAAAGCTCCACTGCCCATCTGACTTAGGCACAACTCAGATTCACTGGGGAGGCATCTGTGACTTTGCTGTTCCGGACATACTCCCGACCTTGTTGCATTCCTATCTCTCCAACAACCATTCAACCATAAAAATACTTTTTGAAACTTTTCTCTTCTTGGGGAGAATCCTTTAGGAAGCCTCCTTCTTTGTTTCAGGTGCCTAGGTAGCCAGGCCAAGGGACCAGGGCAACTCCCCTGCATGCCCCTGCCAGCCTCCCTACCCACGGAGCAGCACATGCTGCTGACAAACATCCCCCTCACACAGCACCCCTGGGCTACAGGGGTAAAGGTGTCCTACTCCAGCTTTACAAAGAACAGCTGGCTGTGGGCAACCACCTGGTCAATAGTGATGAGCTCTAAATGTAGCCCATGATTTCATTCACCAGAGCTGAAAGGCAAAGGGAAGACGCTGAACGGCTTTATAGCAAAACAAACCATTTTGCTTTCAGGTCACTAGAGTGCAGTGACAACAGACAGTAAAAGCCCAGCCTACCTTCTACATGGTGGCTGTCTGATGATCTGTTACTGATGTAACAATGCTTGCTTTATTCTTGATAATGAAAGAAATCTAATTCACACCTGGCAGCCCTGCTGGAAATCTCACTGGAGAGGGCAGAAATTAGATGGGTATACAAGGTCAAAACGGTGTTTTACCTGCAAAAATGATCTTTCTGCACTGGAAAGCAGGGAGTGCAGTGAAAGTATATAACTACTGACAACACCCATGCAGGTCCACTTATTTGGCATCAAATATTCAGGCTTGGTTATTCCACATTCTTCTATGACGAGGAGAAACGCATAAACAGAAAAAATTATGTTACAACAGAAATTCTGCTGGCATAAACTGCTTTAGCTCCATTTAAAAGAAAAGGATTTTTCCCGCTTAGAGTAGCTAGCTGTTTACATTTTATCAACAGCCTCTGAGAACACTATTTTTCTCTCATTCCGATAAGATATTTTCAACATGCTTAAGACATGTTCAACTTTCTTATTTAAGAAAACAGCATTCTTCTGAAAGCCATTCAGAAATAAAAACAGGAGAAAGGCTTGCCCAATGAGCTAAAATCTACCAGCATCATTACTAATTAAATGTACAGCTTCTTCGGTGGCATATGGCTATAAAAGGGATTAAGACCACAATGGGAAGCCATGGTAAGAACACAGTTCTAAATATAGTAATAATAGTTCTAAAATGCAGTAGGGCATGACACATATGTGTGGGAAACTGGTGAAAAGATGGAGTCAAATGCAAAGCCTTAGCCCATGAAAATCTGACAAAAATTGCATCTACTTAAGGAAAGGAAAAAGATTTTTGAAAAATATTCATGAAATTGTGGGGGAGAGGGAAGATTTATTCTAACAAACACCTTTTTCATCCTTCCATATGAAAAAAAAATAGTTCTGTGCTCAGGGCACTCGCCCAAGATGGAGAAGACCACAGCACATCCTTCCATTCTGATTAATTCTAGACAAGGCTTTGACAGCACCTCCTACATCCCAAGAGACCACCTTATCACCCAATTAATTCCATGTGTACAGTCAAATTAGCCTCTCGCAAGCAGCTACTGCAGCTTGTATTTGCTGGAAGAAAACATAGTTTCAGCAATGCAATCTTCTGCTCATTCCAAAGTATCCATATTGTGAAATTCCTAATCAGCTTTAATTATTTACCTAAAGTAACAAAAATTAAAGAAAAGCTGCATGCTAACTGTATTAAAGTCTTTTGGATTAGGCCCAAGAGAGGGTGAATTCTTCCAGGCAGAGAGTGACTGGCCTGAACAATGACTGAGGTGACAAAGACTTCATGCATCATGAGTAGAATTTCTCCTAATCATAAATAATAATTTTAGATTTAAGGCTATAAAGTGATTAATAGCAGGAGCCAGAAATAATTTCTTCCATTCAAGTACTTGTTGATCTTAAAAACCCATCATCAAATTTACCTATATTACGTAAAACATTGAATGACCTGAAGCACTTACACGCTGAACTTCATTTCTGAAGCAATTTTATTCATTGAGGAATGCAAAAAGTTAGTTCTGGGTTACCAAAGCCTATATCCTCTTTGAAAAACTGCATTTCAGAGGCCAATGTCAAAGAACAATTAAGGATCACAAGGGTTGACTGCAGACACAAAAAGCAGTTTCATGCACCTCAGATGATTTGTAAATTGTTTCTCTTCCCACTTCTGGGCCAAGACTCATAGGCCAGAAAGCCTCTAGGGTCAGAAAGCCCTAAAACGACCCCCTCCTCAGGACACATTCTATCCATTAGATTCTGATTCAGAGGCAGTGAAGGAATTACACAACTTTCAGTACTGTTCTGCACTCCAGTCCCTCACAGTATGTACTGATAATGCAACAACATATAAAGTCCATTTTATAATATCCTTACCAGATATGATTTGACCTTTTTCATATAGGCTAACATGGTACAGCTACCTGCTGCTTCTACTAATAGTTCAGATATTGTGGTGTTTACAACAGAAAGGACTGAAGTTGCCAAGTGCCTGGCAATAATTAAGTATAGTTCAATAGGCACTGCTGTTGCTATTCATAATTTTGTACAGGTGACATTTTAATTATTCCTACTGTTTCCGGAGCAGTTTTCTTCAGACTTCAGCCATGTACACTCTGCTGAAGGTTGCATAATGGATAACTGTCAAGTAAATCCCTCTCTGTCTCTTTCCCTTCCATTTCCTCATACTTCAAGCCACGAGGTTTGTGACAGGATTTTGTATAATTCTGCCTTCACAGTTTAGCTAAAGTCAGAGTGGAAGGAAATTCAAGATAGAGCACTTAACTGAATCTGATTTATCCGACAGGACTATTGAAACACCTCTTGGAAGACAGAAGCTCTTGGCTCAGTCCTCATGTATTTTACAGGAATATCAGTATAACAAATTGACTTACTGAGTTTCCTGATATGACAACTCATTCAATCAAATCCTTCAGACAAAGACATCTGCAAAGACAAGCATACTACATCAAATTGTGCGTTCCACAAACCACAGACAGTAACGCCTGCAAATAGGTTTACAAGTGCGCAACTCTACAGCCTCATGCTGCCACAGGGGGGAAGATGTTAAAAAATACCAAATATTAAATAAATAAATACGCCCAGCTAGTGTCTTGCAATCAAAATCTTTCTCTTAGTCAGGCAGATTTCCTGTACAGGTCGAAGAGATATAGTAACCATACATTACTGGCTTCAAGTGTTACGCTCAGGAAGCACTTTGCTTGTCAAGAGAGGTAATACATTTTTAATTTGCAACCTCATTTACAAAGGAAAGGCAACGTAATATATATTCTGAAAATTATTATCAGTATCAGAAGAAATCTATCAGTTTTGTAGCAGACTCTTTACAGTTACCCCTTTAAACACACACATTTGCTACCACTATAACTGATTTTTCTCCCATCCCTGGAGCTTGGACAGAAGCAGTATCAGTAAGTGCCTCTAAATTTTAAATCCAGTAAGATACAAATCAAAGCTTACTGTTGATTTGCTTTCAATTTGTTGGGCTCTATGTTTCATCATTTCTACACGAATCCTTTAGGCTTTAAGCTTCCTCAAGCAGAGACTGTTTCTTTATCTTTCTGTACAACTTCCACCATAAACTGGAGTTGCAATAAACATTAATGCTGAATGGACAAGATATGAGCAAAAGTTTTGACCAATTCATTTTTCTGTGCATCCATTACACAGTAAGTATTTGTTAAAATTATTCTGTACAATGGAAAGAAGCTACAGTTTTTTAGTTAAGTGCATTCTTAATCAGGCAGGCTGCCTTTAGGACTTGAATTTATACATAAAGAACAAAATTTTCACTGAACACCAAAAGCCTGCATTAGAACAGCACCAACACAGAATTTTGAATAAAAACTTGCATGTGCACTGGTATGAGGAACATATATGAGGAACAAAGATCTTCATACATACACATGAACAAAGCACCACAGAACAAATCCCTTTTCTTTACAGATCCTAAAGCACATTTTAAGAAATGTGCTTTGATTTAGAAAAATATATTGGACTTAAAAATGGAATTTAATCATGGAAATCCCCTGGTTTCTGTATGCAGGACATTCTGTGGCTAGGACATCACAACATTTAAAATTCTGAGTATTTGGGAAAGCAAGAAGACAACTCAGATTGAAAAATACACTGCTGACTCAGGTACAGTTTCACCTGAGATCGTATTAAATACCACAGGACAAAGTTAAAATAATGAATCCTCTGTCTAGTCATTTTCCCAGATGGACTTTTCGTAAATACAGTCGTAAGTCAGGCAAAGTCTCAGCTGTACAGCTGTGGTGAGGGATGAGCACACACCATGGTCAGGGCCTGAGCCTGCAGCTGGGACCATCTTTGTACATGTCCCCAAGCAATACATTGCCTCTCTCTCTCAAAGGAAACAGTGCCCACACAGAGAGTTAAGAATATAAGATGGTAAATTTTAAGGTCACATTCTAGAAGGCATTAGGCCACCCTGATATTTCAGAAAACAGACTTCCTACACATCCAAAAAATAGTTAAAATCATACCAGTGTGGTTCATGTGTAAGTTTAGTACGTCATATATGTTTAGACAAAATCTGCCAGATTGCTCAGATTACATTTAATTCAAGATCCCAGGCAGCAATTTTCTTTGGAACTATGGTATGAGTCATATTTAACATGAAAATGCCAACACACCAATAAGGAAGGCACTGCTAGTGGCATGACTTCAGGCTTACTAGGTGGATTGACAGACCTTTGGCACCTTACAGACACTCAGCAGTAAATGATGGTGAGCATCTGCACTTTCCTCACAAACACTGAAGGGAAGAGGCTGACTGTCATGGTCCCTGGGAGAACGGGCATCTTATCACCTGTGTAGCCTGCATCTCTGAATTCGGAGCCCTCAGTCTCATTCT
>QWTY01047104.1:0-13849 GCA_008033365.1 Pseudorectes ferrugineus | reverse complement strand
GAATGAGATGCTGTGGGAAATGAGTGCTTTCAGCAAGATTTCTCCCCTGTTCAGAGGCTGGGAATTGTTAGACTCATGGAAGGAACAGTAGAGAAGAGCTGTGAGAAGAAAAGCAAGGGTACCATAGAAGGTTGTCCTGTGTAATGGTAGCCATTGATGGTTTCAAGTATGCAAGGTAGAAGATTGGAGTGTAATACCACCTGCTTAACAATGAATGCTGCTTCTCCTGCTCATCAGGTCTGTAGCTAGATCAGCAAATTTTTTGAGCCCTGCCTCTCCCTTGCACAGCAGCCGTGCAAAGAGCGTGGTGCTTGACTGACCCTGGGCCGAGGCACAAGTATCCAGAAGAGTTAAAAGTTGAGTTCTATCCAGTGGTGGCTTGGAGTCACACAAGGTCTTGGAATAGGTATAAACCAGAGAACAGCAAAACAAAAAAATTATCTGTGAAATGTTCATCAACAAACATGTCAGACCAGATTATGGTTACCCAGAGAAGGGCTGGTACATCAAACAGGAGCTTGGCTTTCTGACGAGGGCGGCTTGTTGCGTGTGGGGTATTTGGCGGCCGTCTTTGTGGGAGACAACAGAACTTGCCCAGAAGAAAATATGGTGAAGGGCTATTTTCAAAGAGCTCAGATGACTCCACAGAAGCTATTTGTGGCTATGATTTCTGTCATATTACTTCACGGCATTTTTCTGTTTCAACAAAAACGTACGTTGTGTGTCTGCATGTGGTGAACTGCAGATGTGCTGGAGAGGAGGAAAAGTTCATTTCAAAATTGCATGTTGAAACACTTCATGCAGCGCGAACTTATTTTCTCTTTAAACTAAATATATATTTGTGTACTTTAAAAAAGTGCTGATTTTAACTATTTTTGTTTCTGATCTGGGAACTCAAAGGGCAGTCATCTGAACAAATTTTTGCTTTTTACTGAGCTATTATTACACCTTAGAGACCTGAATGGTTCCAGTGTGTGAATTTGAAGGTAATTTGACAAGACATGTGGAATCCAAGGTAGTAGAAGTACAGATAGAGGCTCATTTTCTTGCAGCAAAAAAAAAATGATTAAGAGTATAACCCGGCCTGAAATGCCGACTCAGCAACAAGGTGCCACAAAAATTTCTTTCCAAACATTGTGGCATCTGTTAATGCCAGGAAACCTCATGAAAGTTAAAGAATGTGATTGAGATGTTCAAAGTAAGATCCTGAATTCTACTTCTAGCTCTGGTGATGACAGTTCCTGGTATGTCTATGCAGGAAAAGAAAAGTGTTGTTGTTAAATGGGTAGGTCTACCCTGCCAGCAAAATCCAGTAGCACGTGTGACAGTAATAATGAAGACTCAAAACTCCAACATATTAGCACATGCCAGTAACTACACTAAAAACTCTCCAAGAATCCTGGCCATGTTAGTTTGCTTTTCAGCATGTCCCAAAGGCCAGGCCACTGATTCTTCTTGGCTGTCTTCTGTCTTTGCCTGCTGATGCTGATGCAGCTGCAAACACCTTCCCTCACTTTGCTGTGATGCTAGTATCACAGTGAAAATACTGAGATCTGTAGATTTAGATATCTAAAGAGGGAAATTGATTTGCATTTCATTTTGATGGTATCTGAACTGAGTGCCATACTCTGGAGAATGAATCACGGGTGCTCATTTTGGCGACGGGCAGCTGTGCACTCCCACACTCTTTGCCGGTATCTCTCTCTGTCTCAGAGCACGCTCTGTCACCTGGGTGGCCGGCGATGCTGGCAAATGAAAGCAGCGTTTCAGAGTGAGTACACAGAGATGAGGAGGTGTAATGCAAATGGGTAATTCAGGAGTAAAAACTAGGTAGTTGTTCTAAAGTAATAATTAAGATTTATCATGTGTAAAATTCTCTCACCACATCTAAACCAAGGAGTGTTTTGGAACACCTGTGCTTTGCTGTTGGAAGCTCATTTGAGCTGGAAAATTCTTCCTCCAGAGGCAATTTATTACCCATGTAACGGATGCTATTCTGTTGAATATGTAGCATATTGAGGTTTGGCTACCAGTTTCACTCTTTCAGCGCGAAGTGAAAATATAGAGATTGTGGGTTTGGAAGAATTTCTTTTATTGATGTGGAAAACTGAGAATTTAACTTGGAAATTCTTTGATTAACTCCTGATTCTGTTTATGCAGGGAAAAGGCCGTTAATGTTGGAAATTAAGTCCCAATGTGTTCAATAACAAATTCCCTTCTTCAGAGGCAGCTCTTGTTTCACCTTTTGATGGGACACCATTCCCTGAACAAAAAGTCTATCTTTCAATAGGCTGCTATCAAGATTTTATATTTTAAAATTTTACAAAGTTATATACTTCACAAATGAAAAAAGTGAAGGTCTGAGAGGCAAAAAGGGAACATTTGCTCTGTCTTACTGATGTGGTTTTAAACTGTTGAGAGCAATTAAGAAGCCATCAACTCTGAAAGGAAGCACATTGAACTGTGTACCCTGAATCAGATTAAATCACTTGGTTTTTCTATGAATGATTTGCAGTATATTTCCATAGTTTTAGAACACACTTCCCTGGAGTGTGTGCCTACCAATCTGACTGATGCACAAGATTATAGAAACTCTAAAACTAGAAATCTAATCACTTCATATTTCCTTCCTAAATTTTTATTTGAAAAAATATTTTTGTTTCCTTTTGTATTTTAATTTCAGTAAGCACAGGAAGACAGGTATGATCTGTTCATTCTGTATAGAGAACTGCGAAGGAATTTCCTCACTAGACTGTTCACATCTATCTGGTGTCTGATTATTCAAAAACACATACAAGAAATTGTGAAATGACTAATCACAAAGTGAAATGAATTCATGTGAAACAGCTGTAGAGCAGTCACTGGTCTTTGAATTTCAAATGTTTCAAAGTGACCAGAATTTTACATTCCTTGTTCTAGTTCACCTCAAAATGACAATGGCAAGAATGTTTCTATTATCACTCCACAGTTGTTTGATTTACACTCCATTTAATTACAGCAGTTTTGATATTGTTGGCTTGTGAATCTTTTTCTTTTTAAGTGAAATATAAGATTTACTTTATTTTAACTGCAAATTAATAGGAGTTTTTAAGCAAAACCAGTTAAAAGTAAATCAGTTTGTTTCTTCCCTGGTGTGGATAGCTGTAGCTCAGATAAGCTTTTGTCTTGAGGCCAATCCCATATCAGTCCTAAAGGAAGGACTAGATTTATGTGTTCTCTCCTTACCTCCTCCTTTGTACATTCATATTTGGATTAATGTCTTTGCAAACATTCTAGGGAAAATGCCAGATCTGCAAAGACAGAGAACAGGTATTGCTATTTTTGCGGTGAAGCTTAAGTTTATATAATGCAGAATGACAGGCTGCTTGTGCAAGTGCAGCAGTACAAGTAAACAAAGTGGAAGGAAATATCTCAGAAGCCTATACCAGCAGATAAACTTAGCCTTAAAAGGTCTGGAGAACAATTTGTGGGCTCTTAGGGGTAAGTGTTAAACTAGAAATTGGTGTATTCATACAGTTTGTTGCTATTGGGAGAAGAAGAATAATAACAGTACACAGTACTGATCAAATCCATTACTTGAAGATAGTTATTAAGGCAAATACTGAAAAACTATTAGCTCAAAGGCATGTGGTGACATGGAAGTGGCTTATCAGAATTGTATCGTTCTGTAAACCAAGTTGCGTATCTCAGATTTCACAATGACTGCTTCGGATGTGGCCTTTCAATTAAAGTCCAAACTCTGTTAGTACGGAAGAGACAGGTCACACTTCAAGAACTGTTTATCATACAAATATAAAGCCAGAGCTATAGGTTTGTTTTGCTTTCTTTCTTTCAATTTTTTTTCTTGTTTAATGCTGTATTTATAATGTGACTTTCATGTTGATTATATGGATACTTTGTCATTCATATTTGTCATTCAGGGTCCTTTTCCAAGGCTTGTTATCAAATCAGCTGCAAAAATTGTATTTGCTTCCAGCTAAGATAACTGCTCCATTCTTGCCACAGAGGCTTCCTAATCACTGGCTTCCAAAAACTTCAGTCTGAAGATAATAAAAAGAGAGAGACCATGATACAAACAGCAGGGTTCCCCCTTTCATACCAGCCTACATCTGTTTCCTGATTTCGACAAGAGTGAGGAGAATTGGATCTGTCTGGATTTTTCTCCTCCACCCTCCAGTTCTTATTTTAGTTTCTTTCATCAGCTGTGCAATTGAAAACAGTCTTCTTCCAGGCTCTCAGCATGGACAACAGGAGGTGTGAGAGTCATAACACGTGATAATGCCAATTAAATCTCTATCCTGTATCATTCCCATATCCATCAAAGTTGCTCTTTCCCTCTTGGCTGTTGGTTCAAAAGACATTGTCTTCTTGCATAAACCTGCTCCATAAAAGGCCCCAGTCCTTGTCTGACGACAGTGACTGGAGTCACCCTGCCATGGGGGACACCTCCTCACGCCTGAGGTGGACAGTGAGTGACTTTGCTTTTCTCCACTCAGCATTGCTTTCTGTGTTGCCATTCAACTCTGTTTTCCTGCTCCCCCCATTAGGTCTGCCTTTGCACTCATAACTCATTTGCACACTCTTTTGAGAGTGGAGGTGGAATTATCTGGACTTTCAGCACTAGCCCTGATGAATGCACAGCACTCATCCAGACACCACAATTCTCCCGAGGTTTGGACACACAGTAAATACTGTGCACTTGGGGTCAGTTTGGAACCAATACACAAAATGGCTGAATGATTTATCCCAGGTCACCATAGAAGCCGATGGCACAGTGGGGGCTTAAGCCCCCAGTTCCCACATCCTACGTTCCTTCCATAACCTCTTTGGTTATTCCCCCTCTTCTGTGTTCACATTAGCGCTGGAAAGGAAGTGGTGCTGGGGCTGCTCTTATGCCTTACTCATGTAAGGTGTGCTGCTGCCCTGCAGCCTCACCATTGCCTCAGGTACCCCCATGCAGGGCAGAGCCTTACCTTAAATAAACTTGTTGGCATTTAGCGAGTAAATCTCTCTGATCATCTTACAGTACGCTTGTGCAACAACACAGAAGTTGGCACGCATTTTTTCTCTTATGAACTTACCTCCAGGAAGATGAGAAACCACAAGGAATCTGAGCACTTTGAACATAGGCTTTGCATGGAATTCCTACCATCTCCCCTGATAAACACTTGGAATCAAAGTTATTTTCAGATGTCCCCAAAGAATATTTTCATCAAATTGCTGAGATCATGACTGATAGCTTTATCAGTAAGAAATGTTGTTAATTGCCTGTTCAGCAGCAATAAAAAAAATGATGGCACATATTTTTTGGCCAGATCTTTCAGACATTTTTTTCCTTCCCTTCAGACTTTCCTCTGGCACACATGAATGAATTAACTGTGGAGCTCTTTGCCATTGCCAAGATCCTTCTTATCCTGCTTTGTAGATGAAAGGATGAGGAATCTATGGATCTGCTTTACATCTCTCACTGCAGGCAAATGTCTCCCTTATCATCAAGAAACACACCAAGGCTTGGTTAGGATTTTAGGTACAGACTTGCTGTGTTCAGGCTCAGGTCGGAGCTCAGCAGGCAGCTGCCAGCTGATCTAAACCTCATGACCACTCAAGGTAGAGAGGCAGTATCTCAGACCTGAACATACTAAGCTACTGTGACACTGGCATGTGTGCCTCTTTTTGATCCATATTACCAAGCTAGTAAACACAATTGCAAGTCTTAGGTCTTGAGCTGGATCTTGAATTCCACAGCTAAACACTACACCTGCAGAAGTGCTGAATTAGTCTCCTGGTTGTGGCTGGAAGGTTGAATGTTAGTATTTTCCACATGTTCTGTAAACCAGGTCTCATTCAGAGGCATTTGCACCTACTACACACTACTCAAAATTAGGGCCAGGGTCTTCCTTTGAAAAAGTAATGTTTGATCTACTGTAAAGTCAGTGGCACATAGAACATTTAATGCAGAGAAGGGGCTAGGCTGAAGACTTCTTAAGATTTAAAGTACTTAATTTTGACACAGCAGAGACAAAGTGAGGGCCATTTCTACCCCTGCTCCTACATCAGCTGGCTATTTACTTCCAACAGGAGGGCTTTGATCTGCAAGCTGTCTCTATTAAAAATAAATAAGGATAGCAACCACTACCAGCAGTCTATTAACAAGGTTTTAGACTTGAGTATGAATTTTCAAATGCAATTCAGGTGTGACTACAACCCATACAGCACCAACACTTTTCATCTTGTACATTCTGTATGAGAGACCATCATGGTGGGCTTACTGGAGCTCACACGTAACATGACTTACACTGAGAAAAGTGCTTTTAAAAAGTTTTGTAAGCTTCTCCATACTTTCCTATGGATTCCCCTATAAAACTGCTGTTCTACTGGAACCTCATTACTGACAACAGCTTTCCTCTTTCCTTTGCTCTTAATGCAAAGGATAACTCAGAAGAAGGAAAGATGGTAGCTGCATTTAAAATGCATAGCATTTGAAACTGGAGATAAATAAGATATATGGCAGCTCTGGCATTACAAATATGAATGTCACCTCGCAAAGAGGTGACATAAGGTGACACAGCTTTGAAAGTAGCTAAATTCTGAGGCAATAGACGTAATCTGTGGGAAGAGTCAAATTCTTATTTAACTGGGAATTTCTCAGTGATGGGCACTGTGCTGTTTCCTGTCCAAAAGCTTCCACCTGATTCTTTACCTGTCTCACATACCTACAAGATTATCTACAGACAAATTTGATTAAAAAAGTGGCACAGAGTTTTATTTTGCTTTATTTTATTTTAAGGTAGCTTCTGAATGGTCTTGCTGAAACTGGAATAAACCTGGCTGATGTTTATGTAAGTGTCCAGGCAGTTTAGATTCGCTATAATAATTAAAAATAAAATCTGTAAACTAGTTTGACTGAAAGTGTAGGCTCTTGGCTGTTCTGCTATAAGGATTGTTCTTTACCATGTAATCTCTGCTAAATGCAGACTGACTACTGAAGTAGTGGGTTTCAGGAGCCCAAAATTTGTTTACATTGAGAAGAATTGTTTTAGCAGAAGTGATTTTTACCTACTGTTTTATAAATACTTCTTCTCAGAGCAGCAGGAAAAGGGATGTGTTGCTCAGCAAGCCACAAAGCATTATTTAATCCTTGATTTTCTTTACAATTTCTTACTTCTGGCTCTGCATGCAGCTTCAGTGCAGGCTCCAGCCTTACTGGCCAAGGTCCACTTCCTTACTGCTGAAGAATCTGGCCCTACCAGCACTCCATTACACTGAGCAGGAAAGAAAATATCCTAAAAGGTGCCCCAGCATAAGGGAATGGGAGAGTAAGTGTAAATAAAGCAGAGGCTGGGCAGACCAACAAGAAATGTTTAACATTCCATGCTTTCCACAAAGGGCAGGTCAAGGAAAGGGAATGAGTGGTTGGGATGAAGCACATGCCATGGATATTTTTCAAGTACATTTCAGCAGAGTATATCTAGTCACGTAAACATCCACAACAAACAGAACAGCCTTGTTCTTGAACGTGGCAGACCTCCTGAGGTCCCTCTATATACACAGGAGATGGGTCTCACTATGCAGGGAAGCCACAGCTGCTGAATTCGCAGCTGCAGTTTGAATTCATAGGCACAGATAGTACTGAAAGTGCCAGACATTCTCGGATATGACCAGTTGAACAATTGCTTGCTCATGCCCAAGTCAAACGGATGTATCGTCAAGCTATGTGTGCCCTGAATGTCTGGGCAGGTTAGAGGTGGAAGAATTGAATTTGTCTAAAGTCGTATCTCAGGGTTTGGGGGAAAGCTAAAAAAACGCCCTTTACAATAAATGAAAGTTCCATATGTGGTGGGCAAAGCTTCTTATTCTTTCTAATTCTCAGGTGCAACCCAAATTAATTGAATGAAAACTAGAGTTATTAACTCTATCTTTTAATTTATATAGACTTGAAGCAAGAGTTCAAGTCACTCAAGGCTTTGAATTTGTGAGGCTGCAATAATGTAAAAATCATAGATTAAAATTATGTTTATTTTTGGTTTATATTGCAACTTAACCCATACAATGTTTAATAGCAGTTGCATAGGTAGACATGGGTCTTCAGAAAGGTGCAAAACCTTCAGCAGAGGTAAAATATATCTATGAACTAAACCCTCATGACTATCCCAATCTGAGAACTGCCATGCAGACATACAGAAGCACGAGCATGTCACAGAAACAGCCTCACTCAATAGGGAAAACATAAGCTGCACCTGCAAACAACGGTGTGGAAAGGAATACTGTGAAGGTCAGATACCCATGACAAAGACATCTTGCCCACTTGCTTATCTGGAGACTATTTTGTTAATATTGTTTGCCCTGCCAGGGCAGGACCACCAATGGCTCTTGAAGGTGCTGAAGTCTTCCCCGAGCATCCCAGGAGTTCACACCATGCCCCAGCTGCTGCAGAGGTTCAGCAGTGGCCAATAGGTTGCACTGGTTGGCATAACCTTTTATTCATGGGGAATGAGGGAGAGATAACTGCATTGGGACTACAAATCTTGATCGTAAGGCATTTCAAAGGAACAAAAAGAATGGAAGAGCTTTCTTAATTCCTCTTTGCAAGACGTGAACATGTCCCAAGTTAGCATTAATAGTTCTCTCGAATATCATACATTTTTGGATGCCATGCTTAGAACTACTTCTGCCTTAGTGCAGAAGAATGCTGTAACTCTATTACCTGGGTCTGTCACAGTAACCATTTTCCTTTTTTTAAATTTTATTTCTTTTGTATTGGTTAATAGTTAGTATTAGTAGCTATTTTGCCTCATGTGCAGTGTGAAACCCCTTACTGGGTAGATTGCATGGTGATCCAGAGAGAGGTAAGCTTCCTGGAGCTTAAGAGTTTAGCAGACCGGCGATTTTTATTTTTTTTAAGATGGCAGGGTTCAGAAATCTATCTGGAGTTCATGAACCTATTCTTCCTGTAACTGAAACCCATGTTTTACTCAGGGTTGATTCAATTTTTAAAATAAATGTTTTCTTAGTTACAGGGAAAGCCAGTTCTATGTATACGGGGTAGAATAACACCCTTCCAAAGTCCATGTGTCATGGGTGGGTGGCCTATATGCAGGATATGCATGCACACAAAATCTAACTTTAGATTTACTAGAGTAAGAGATTTTTCCTCTCCCCATCTGTTCTCTCCCATCTACTCCCCTGCCATAATTTCTGTCATCTTTCTGCCTTCTCACTGAGCTATTTGCATATCAACTACCATATTTTTAAAACTAAGTTTGTGGACATTATTTTCAGATTCTCCAAATGGAAACTGAGCTTAGATTTCACCAACACAGATTCTTTGTCCAGTTTCCACTTAAGTACCGATTACTTTTCCTTAATGGAGTTGGGTGTCTGAACTTGGATTACTGGCATAAACACCGTGATAAGAGGTTCTTACTGCTTGGGCATGTCGTCTCATGTCATCTATCCAGTCTGACTTAGCAACAGCACCTACTGTCCTGAAGCACCTGGAATATCAGATGTTTCTGCAGACACACAAATGGGGAGAGTAGGGACATGCAACACAAATGTCTGCAACTTAACCCTTGCAGGAGGGGAAAGGTGGAAACCTCTTACAAGTGCTCTCCAGTCTTTATGCCTGAGTCTTTTAGCCCTTTTGCCCAGTGGAGTACCACTGGTGTCCCATCACTCTCAGGAAAAGATCCCTGAGGACAGCAGGATTTTTCCTTTCTTGGACTGTGGTCATACACTTTGTATGAAATTCCTATTCACACTGGGGAAAATTCCATGTACACATCAATGGCCACACAATCTTAGGTATGCAGTCATCTGCCAGGAACAGACACTGATTTTCTTTCATAAAACGATGGAATTACCCTCTGCAAAAGGAAGATAAATCATTAAAAGCATGTTAGGACATCAGACAGGAAAATGTAAATAACCATACATAACAGCAGCTGTTCCTGATCAGGTTCCATTCTTTGATCTTTAGAAAGATGGCTATTAATTAGCAGGGTCAACACTAAGCTTTTCCTTGGTAACAATGATCTTCTGAACCGCCCAAATAATAGATAGTTGCTTGTAGCTTTGCTATGCTAAGCTTCTCTGGGAAGGATTCTTCAGATAAATGGGATAGCAAAATTACCTTAATATAAACAGTTTTGAAGTTAGGCCACATCTGCAGTAGATAGAGGATACATTTTATTGGCAACCAGTCCTGAATCCTTTGAAATCTTGTATGAAATGAGTTCCAATCATACTGAAATTGCAGGTAATTGCTATTGAGATTGCAATCACTGCTTGACATGAATATCTATCTGCTGTGCCAGGTTCCATCTGCAACATAAAAGTCACCACATTACAGGCTCTAAGATTGCTGAAACACTCCTGTTAAGCTGCATTTCTGTCTTGCATTACCGGTTGGAAAAATTTTCATTGAATGCATTGGACAAACTGCAGAGTCCTACTAATGCCGATGTGATTGGACCCCACAATAGCGTGCAGTATCAGACCCTGAGGCTGGTATCAAATCCAACACAGTCAAATCCTAAAGCCTAGCACCAAACCACATGGCAAGTGTAAAATCCTGGACACACAATATATTCCAGAGTGGGGTCTGACTAGTCTCCAGCATGCAGTTTCTGATTCTCTTCTTTGGAATTCAGCAGAAAACTGGAACAAGTTACACCTGTAATTTAATTGTGGGTCATAAAATTTATAGGCAACATCTTTCTTGTTGACTTGGTATAATCACACAACATGTTTTCAATGAAAATCATAGCAACCTGTATGGAGGGAGTCCACTGAAGGAATGGAAAATGACCTTGATTTCTCCTATTTTCACACAGCAATAGGGATGAGAAGCTCAGGGTCTGTGATTATGTCTCTCCTGTCACAAGACATGCAGAAGACTAGTCCATGTGAATGTGCACATATGTTTGAGACAAGCCCAGTTGGCCCAAAGTCATAGACTTAAGAATTAATGTTTCACAATTTCCGTGGTCAAATGTTCAGAGAATCATAGACATGCCATCTAATCTAACTGTTAATGTAGTTTGACAGCAAATAGCTCATCCTCTCAAAAAGGATGTGTAGTCAAATACACAAACACTTCCTCCTATATCTGACTTGAAGAGTAGAAAAAATGTAAACTCATCTGCCACTGGTACATTGTTAAGGTCGTAGTGGTTTCATAGTTGAAAAGTATTGCATTGGATGTCATTAAGGGAAAGATGTGGTGCTTTAAAGACTAATTCTTCCTGTTCTTTAGCACACATTGCAGAATCGTAAGACTATGTCCCGTTTTAAGCATGCAAACTGGCTTACAGATTTCAGCCAGGTCTTCACCAAACGATACATCCAGCTTGTGCTCCAGGACCTGTCAGTTCCAAGGCACAAATGCTAAAGTCTCTGGCTGCTTGCAGCACCAAGGAACCACGTCAAAGCACAGTGTCTGGGCATGCTCCCCACTCCGCTACTGTTTCTTCCCTTTCACAGCCACACTCTATGCACGCATTACTTCTGGGCATGACTCACTGTCCGTCTCTCTCAGGAAGAACCTCTCATTGAGCTGGGGCTCGTTGGATTGCAGAATGTTTGTGACTGTGTCCCCACACTGAAACATTTACATAATGTGCTTGATTTGGTAAAGAAATGAGGTGCACAAATGCCTCAGCCACCTGAGCCATACTTGTTCAAAGAACCTAGCTGGAAACCAGCAGATGATGGCAGGAGTTCTTTAATCTGAATTTTGCAATTCATAACTAACGTGAACAGACTTGAGTTTTAGGTGATAACTAGATGCAATGTCAGAGCTGTATTTACTTCTGAATCCCTTGCAGATAATATCAAAATATTGACCTTAAAATGGGGTGATATGTGTCCATTTCCTAAGATGATACTTTTCTCCTCATCCTCATTCATGTCTTCTGTGTAGCCCTGTAAACTATAGCAAAATATTATCAGCTCAGTGTGCTTGTGGCACCCTGCCTGCAGTGATGCTCAGGTGCATTACAAGTGGGAATGGAAATAAAACCAAGAAATAAACCCAGATATTTCTGTGAAGTGTGTTCCCTCTGTGTGGGGGTGGAGGTGATGGGTTCCTTCCTTCTTTGGGGGACCGAAGCCCTGAGTTTATAGTATCTAACTGTGAGGGGATAAAACATACAAATATTGTGTCTTCCTATGCCTTCTCTGCTCTCCCGCTATCCACGGCTTACAGACAGAGCACTGCTTGGCCCTCTTCTGGGGCTCCTAACTCTCCGTCTGCAAAAGGCCTTATTTCTACCGAGGGAAAAGGAGGCTAATAGGTAAAAAATGTGGGGATGTATTTGGAAGAGTGAGCTGTGTAGTTGTTTCTGCCGGCTGCAATTTTACACACTACTACCAACTAGTGCATAGCAACAGCTAACAACAGGGACTTCTGTGTCCCCTTCAGTCTGAACGCTAAGTACTAAAAACAGATGCTAATTGTATGGTTCCAGAAAAAAAGAAAAAGAGCATGCTGGGGTGACTCAGGACATACTCCCGCTGTTGTGCAAGGACAAATAGTATTTAGATATGTGGAGATTTGTCTGTGGTTAACTGTGGCTTGTTTGGGGGCAGGGGAAGGGTATGCATGTGTATGCAAAAACTCACAAGCACCACCCTGAACTATTTTAAGTCTTGGAGATGAAACTGGTGATTATCTTCTAAGTTGTTAGCAAATGGCTATTCAGTGCCATGGTGGGACAAACTGAACTCAGTGACAAATAAAGAATGGGATAATAAACAGAATTTTATGTGTTTCTTTGAAGCATAAAACTTACTACAAATTACATATCATTAAACGAAGGCATAAAAACTTATTGGAAAACAGAGGGTGGCAACACTTCGACAAAAATGTAAATGTGACTCTGGTGCATATATTTTTACCTGAGGGAAATCAATGCCTGTGAAAACACTCAAGACAAGAATGCTTATGAAAATGAAAACACTCAAGGCAAGAATTTATTACCCTACAATTATATTTTTTATTGTATTCTCAAATATCCAGTCAAGTGATAGGAATGCATTGCTCGGGATTGCAGTCACCCTGCTTTCAGTGCTTGACTGTAAGCTCTGTCAAGGAACTTAGGACAACATTTTACACCTCAAGCTAGACCCTTTAGTTTGTATTTAGGCACCTAAATAGTTAACATCATTATCTTAGCAAATAAGCACATGAACAGAAAACTTCTTTAGAAAAGTTAACTGAAGTTCCTAATTTAGGTGATTTGCAAGTACAAAAGCTTGACAATGGTGTCGAGAGCCTCCCAGCACCTTCAGTTACTTTAGCTGGAGGAATTGTTACATGACCTGGCATGCCGCAGCTGGTTTTTGTCACTGTAAAACACCACATCCTGGAGTCAGGTTATTAATTAAGAAATACTTTTTTGGCACTCTGGTGTGACTTACACCCAAAAAGGACCTGCAGCATGCTTAGGTTCCAAGCAGTTAGCTTCCCCAAGCCCTTTGAAGTGTTTCCTTGAATGTTTGAATAACAAAAGCTCTCTTAGAAGGGTTAGTCTCTTCCTTGGTACGGTCCTTCCTTGTCTCACCTGATCTAAATGCTGTCTTTAGGGTATCTTCTTCACCTTTTGGACAGACATAATTCTTTCTATATGCTCTAAACTGCTAATAAGTTTGTTTATACAGACTGTAAGTGGTTAGCAAGACGGAAAGCTATTTTTACAGCCATTAAAAATGAAAATTATGCTCCTGACATCACTTTACAACTAAGCCTTCTGGTTATGAGGTCTCATTTCTTGCAATGAAATGTCAGGTTCATTGCTAAACATTATGCTACTCTCCAGTTCTAACCTCCAGGCTGCAAAATCCTTCC
>QWTY01047102.1:1211-13228 GCA_008033365.1 Pseudorectes ferrugineus | reverse complement strand
CCCAGGGTGTGCCTCTGAAGGCCTTTCAGATAAATATCCACCTTTATTCCCTTACTCCTGTCCAGTCTCTGTTTCTAGGTTGGCCTCTTTAGGCATCAGGATAAGGATTGAAATGCTCTCCCAGACGTGGCAGCTGGTCCTGGCCACACCAAACCTCCGTGGGAGCAGGAAAGAGCCACGTCACAGTGGGAGAGCAGTTCGATTTTCCTTTGCTATCCAACTTTATGGGTCATCTTTGTGCCCAAGGATGTTTTTCCGGTATGAAAAATCCATCAGCACAAAACAATTGTGGCGGTATTTAGAGCCCACCTGCAATTTCTGCAGCATGAGCTGCAGGGCTGATGTTGTGTTCATCCTGTAACCGAGCACAACCTCCCCTTTGGTCTGCAAAGCATCTGAGGAGAGGTGGGATCCATATTCCTGCTGCATCAGTGCAGGGAAAATCCTGCAGCTGGAGAGGAAAGAACAGTTTTTCATTTTTTCAGCTGGAAGTTGTGATTGCCCAGAGAAGCTGTGGCTGCCCCTGGATCCTTGGAAGTGCCCAAGGCCAGGTTGGACAGGGCTTGGAGCAACCTGGGATAGTGAAAAATGTCCCTGCCCGTGGCAGGGGGTGGAACTGGATGATCTTTAAGGTTCCCTCCAACCCAAACCATGATGATTCCATGATTTTACCTGCAGGAATCACAGAAAGAACTCAACAAAGACCCCGTAAACTAAGAAAACATTAATCTAAAGCAAAGAGACCCTGAGATTTCTTGTATCACAACCTCTTCCCCCCTAAAAAATCTCTCCCAGCCTCTCAAATCTCTCCCTTTTTCCCTGCCTTGTGTTGTGAGGAGACTGGAAGGACGAGGTTTTTTCAGGAAAGTGTTGAAGGAGGAATGTTGAATGAGAAAATCTGCTAGACTCCAAATCTGCTGTTCCCATATGGATGTTTTCCCTGGCCCACATTCCCTTCTCTCTGGGAATTCAGTCCCATTGCAGGCAGTAAACACCTCAAAAATGGGTAATGAAGCACTCAGGACTGGGATGTTTAAATCCCTGCTAAGATTTATTTCCCAGTTGCTTGTTCACAGCTACTGAGGGTATTTGTAACCCTGACAGGAAATAAATCCACGTTCCCTGAGCCCCAATAAGTTTTCTTAACCACAACATAATTCATCCTATCTCCTGATAGGAATATTTGGTGTTTTTAGTCTGGGCTTCCTGAGCAACAGGATATTTGTTCCTCCAAACATTTAAAATCTCTATAAAAATAAAATTAATTTTAAGGTGGACGTTTGAAATCTGTCTCCTTTTTTTTATCTCATCAACTATTGGGATTCTTCTTAAAAAACTCATTTTTTTAACTTCACAGCAACCTGCTTCATCTTGTTTTGACTCAGTTTAGCCCAGAAGTCAAAATAAAAAGGGATGATGAAGTCTGAATGCAGTTTCCCTCTCTCTCCTCCCTCTTTCAAAGGAAAACGCTGGGATAAAAGGGTTTGTCTTCCTCTGTGGGGAAAGGTGGATTTTTCTTCCCATGTTTCAAAAGAATTTTACATCAGGACGTAGGGAAAGGCTTTTCCCTGCCTTGGGGGATGCACAGAGCAGAGAGGGAGAAGAGGTGACACGAAGGAGGCACAAAATGATGGATGAGCAGGCTGGGAATCCCGTTCTCCACTGTTTTCATCATGTCTAGAAAAAAACCCAAACCCATCCAACTCGGTTCAAAGGCAACCAGAGTACCTCATCAATTTAAACTGTGTGATTACAATGCCTAATTAAGCTGTGGAACTCATCACCAAGAGCGATTATGCAAGCTCAGAGGTTAGAAAGATTGCAAAAAATATTTGGTTTTTTAAAAAAAAATGAGAAAGAAAATGGCATTTATCTCTGTTTTGGAGCATCCACAGCGCTGCTAGATTGGTCTGAAAAGGGATATCAATTCTCATGCTGCAGAGCACAAACAAGCTACCAACAGCCCATTAGGATGAAACTTCTCCTGTGGGAAAATTGCATAATTTATCAAGTGGAGCCTTTCTTCCATCTTTCTTTGAAGCAGCTGGGAATGATTAATGTCAAAAGTGGGGTCTGGAGTAAGGCTGGCCACTGGTTCTGGCACACTCTGGCCCTTCCCGTGTCACCCAGGAATTAAAGCTCGGGGAACTCCAGCGGGCTGGGACAAGAGTTAAATCATTCCATAAATTAAGGACTTCCCATCTGAGTGCAGGAATTTGCCTTTTCCAAAGACTTATCCCTGGAAAAAGTAGATTGGAGGTCACTTCAGGAAGTGTTTCAGAGGCAGAAGACAAAGCCATGTGTGTCCAAGATTCCAGGAGTGAACGCTGAGGTTGCCTTGGCAACACAGGGATGTGGATGTGGTGATTGCAGCTCCAGAGGGTTTTAACCCACGGGATCAATCTGCCAGCAGGAGAGAGAGGCTGCTCTTGGCCATAAACAGGAGGCACTGCCATGGTCTTTGTGTTTTCCAGCCCTATAAATTGGATGAAAAACCTGTGACATCCACCAGCAAAGGCGTCTGGTTATCAGTGGAAGCACTCAGGAACCTTCCTGGAAAACCATTTGAGAGTCTCTTGTCTGGCACATTAATTGTAGGGCAATTTGGGACTGGGACTGTCCTTCCATCCCACAAATTAGCACAGATCTGTCTGGGTCCTCCACTGGTACTTTTGAGTTTCTACAACAACACAAAGAACAAAACCAGACTAAAGACATTGACAAGTTGTTTTTTTTCTCCCCATTTCCTGGAAAAAGTGTTTTACTTCTCACTGGAAGGTTTTTAGCAGGGAAAAAGATTCCCTGAGGTACCACAGCCATAGAAAATCATCGTGCACCCTGAGGGGAGCTGACATGGGATGGGAAAACCCATAAGCCCTTGCTGCTGAATGGTGCAGAAAGCTCAGAAAGGAACAATTTTTAGTGATATTTCCAAAATTTAATGTCACCCTGATTGTGTTACAGGACAGCAGCAAATCTCCTTAAGTGACAGTTTGTCACCTGAGCCTTCCAGCCAAGATGTGAGTCCATGGCAACGTGGGAAGGTGCTGGTTTAATTTAACTCCCAGATACAAAAGGTGCAGCACTGAGCAGACAGAGACACGTGAGCGCTGCTCCCACATGAACTGGGATCTGCTGGAACTCAGTGTCTTGGATATCAAGGAGGACACGATAATTATAAAATCCTGGAATGGTTTTGGGTTGGAAGGGACCTTGTTCCAACCCCCTGCCAGGACCAGGTTGCTCCAAGCCCCATCCCAACCTGGCCTTGGACACTTCCAGGGATGGGGTGATCACAGCTTCTCTGGGCAACCTGTGCCAGGGCCTCCCCACCCTCACAGGGAACCTTATCCACAGGCTTTTGGGGTGATGATGAAATTTCTGGAGGATAACTCTTCCACTGGCAATAAATTTGATGTCTGAGCTGTCGTGTCTGGCCCTGGAGCTCTAACCTGCTGATTGCTGCAGGGGATGGACCACTGTGCTTATCATCTTTTTTCCTCTATTTATCTCATCATCCCCTCCTTTCCTCTTGGGGACAGGGCACTGTGCTCGATGGACCTTGGGACAACAAAGTTTTGACATCCTTCTATCCCTGGACTCTCTGTTTGGTGCTGGCCAAGAATTTCTGAGGTGTAGGAAGTGCTTTTTTCACACCAGGTCAGGGTCTGCTTGCTTTTTGTCCTTGTCCCTCCTCCAGGCCCTGTATGATTCCTTCCATTTCCTTTGTGAAACTTTGGTGGGAATCCAAGTGTCACGAACCTGCTGAAACCTCTGCCCTCTTCTGTTCCCCTTCAGCTTCCTGGAGACAGCAGCGCTCCCGGAGTGAGAAGGTGAAGCCACGTGAATTCCTGTGGTGCCTGCATGGAATTCTGGATTCCTCAACAAGGAGAGAATCCCTCCAAGGTGCCTTCTCCTGCCAGAGCCCCCGTGCTCAGGAGTATCAACTGCAGCTGACTGCACTAATAACATTAGCATGGGCACTTACTCCAGCTAAATAGGACACTTAATTCCCATTAATGCTGGACTAATTAGAGCACGGTGAACAACAAAAGAGGAAATACCATCTTTGTGTCTGTGCAAAACTATTCGTGATCCCCCACACAAAATATAGGCCACCCTTCCCTTCCTTGAGCTCAAAGCTCTCTGTTCCTTGACGAGAACAACCATCAGCAATTCTCAAGACTTCATCTTTCATCTCTCGTTCTGGGATACATTTATCTACAAAGAAAAAAATCTGTAGATATTCATGAGTGCGGGCAGAGACAACCACATTAGTCAAAAAAAGCCTGCACTGCTAAATGCAGTGTGTGCACTGAGAGTGACCTAAATATGATTAAATTACCCTGCCTAATTTCAAGCAAGAAAAAGCTACCCAGAATTACTTTAATTAGCAGAAAGCGATGCTGTCAGCCACTTTCTGGAAGCAAATTTAATGTTCTGTGTTACTCGTTGTACCCATGGCATCCTGTGGTAAGAAAACAAAATGTTTGTCTACTCCTCAATGCTAATATCCCCCATTATTTATTCCCAGCCAGGTCTCCTTAGGAAATTCAGTTTGTGCTCCATGGTGTTCTCCATCTGTTTGCCCCCCAAGGTGTTTCAAAGCCATTTGGCAGTTCCAAGAAACTGGAGGAGAGCTGCCACTGACTGAATCCCACGTTCTCTTCCAGAAAAGTCTGGATCCTTCCGACTGCTCAGCACCGTGGTGGGTTAGACCTCAGCATCCCAAGCTGGAGGGCAGGAACCTTTCCCGATGACTTGGAAGCATCACTGAGGTAACCTGGGGTGAGGTGGGGGCAGAATTTGGGTCTCCAGGTAAATATCTGTGCCTTGAATGTGTTCCAGTTGTGATGGGAGAATTCAGGGAAGAAAAATGCAACTGAGGATATTAAACACAGAGAGAACTCTGGTTTGGGAAGATCCTAAACAAGTGGTTAGAGGCTGGGAGAGTATCATAGAAACATGGAATTGTTTGGGTTGAAGGAACCTTAAATATCTCAATCCATCTCAATTCCAGTGGTGCAGGGACACTTTCCACCAGCCCAGGTGGCTCCAAGCCCCGTCCAACCTGGCCTTGGACACTTCCAGGGATACAGAGGCAGCCACAGCTTTTCTGGGCACCCTGTGCCAGGGCCTCACCACCCTCACAAGGAAAAATTCCTTCCCAATATCCCATCTAACCCTGCCCTCATTCAGCTTAAGGCCATTCCTCCTTGTCCTGTCACTCTGTCCCTTGTCCAAAGTCCCCCTCCAGTCTTCTTGTAAGCCCCCTTTAGGCACTGGAAGGTGCTGGAAGGTCTCCCTGGAGCCCCCTCTTCACCAGGCTGAGCAGCCCCAACTCTCTCAGCCTGTATTTAGGAAAGCATCACAACAACATTCCTGTATTTTCCCTGTTGTCCTGTGGCAGAGAATGGGCAAGGTGACATTTCAGTCCAGGACAAGTGACTCTTTTAATGTCCTTATTTGCAAACAGCTACTTTTTCATGTATTAATCACACTGCGCTGGGCTAGAGCTGGACCTCAGTGGGATGCCAAGCGTTTTAGCGAGATGGATTTCTGGGATCAAACCCAGCATCTCTTCCTCAGAGAAATCCCTCAAAGAGGTGCCAGGTGTTTCAGCAGCTCCCAGCCTGTGATCTGCAGCCACAATGACCACAAAACTCTTGATAAGTGTGGGCAAACAGGGAGAACCCCAATAACCACCCATGAGGTGCCATTCCGAGTTCCAGGGTGCGACAGCTCAGCTGGGAGCGTTTTCTTGATTGAGTTTTGAGAGGAGAAGGGATGATATGTTCTGCTCTGCCCTCTGGCTAGGGAGAGGATCAGAGAAATTCCTGAAGTGCGTTTGGTGGGGTTAAGGGATGTCACACACAGCAACAGCAAGCTGGAAAAGGCTGGAAAAACGAGCCAGCTTCAAAGGGAAGCGTAGCCTTCAGCACTGCAGAGATTCGGAGCATCCTTCCTATCCCGGCTCTGCTTCCTGAAGCACAACACTGTGAGAAAAGCGGGGAAAAGGGATTCGGAGCGTGTGAGGCAGCGCAGAGGCTGAGGAAACAGCAGAAATGATGGAGCCAGAGCTTCTGTCTGCATCACGGGAGCTGCGTTCGAGCCGGGAGAACAAGAGAAACCCCGAGCACAGCCCGGACAGCGCCGCGGGAGCGGCGGGGGAAGGAGGAGAACCGAGCCTCGTTAATCATTCCCGACCGGGAGGGACGGGCTGAGGGCGGGCACCCCGCCAGGGCACCGCGGCTTTCCCAGCCTGATCCTCTTCTCCCCGCTCTTCGCTCCCTGGCAGCTCCCTCCTGCCTCGGGATCAGCCTCGGCAATGCCCGAATGAATAGCGGCAGATTTGGATCCTCGGGAAAAATCCAAGCCGGAGGCTTTCCAGGTCAGGAATGGAGCGAATGTGTCCCACAGGCTTTGGGAAGATGCTCGCTGGCAACCAAACCTGTCCCAGAGATGATGTTAGAGGTGCACGATCCATCGAGTGCTGGGGTTCCCTGGTCGTGGTGAGGAGACGGGAGCAAGTTCAGAGGGTCACCAAGAGGATTTGAAGGTTTCAGCCCCTCTGCTCTGGAGCCAGGCTGGGAGAGATGGGAATGTCCAGCTTGGAGAGGGGAAGGCTCCAAGGAGATCTTAGAGCCCCTTCAAGGGTCTAAAGAGATCCAAGAGAGCTGGAGAGGGACTTGGGACAAGGGAGGAAGGAACAGGACACAGGGAATGGCTTCCCACTGCCAGAGGTGGGGTTAGATGGGATATTGGGAAAGAATTCCTCCCTGTGAGGGTGGTGAGGCCCTGGCACAGGGTGCCCAGAGAAGCTGTGGCTGCCCCTGGATCCCTGGAAGTGTCCAAGGCCAGGTTGGACGGGGCTTGGAGCACCCTGGGCTAGTGGAAAGAGTCCCTGCACCATGGCAGGGGGTGGGACTGGATGATCTTTAAGGTGCCTTCCATCCCAAACCATTCTGTGATGCATTAAGTTCATCCTGCAAAGCACAGGGGGAGAAGAGAGAGCCCCGTGTCTCAGTCCAGCCACAAATAAATGAAATACCAAATTTGCAAGCCCTGACTGGGAGGGTGAGGGACTCCCATCTCTGTGAGCACACCAAACTTCTGCTTTCCTATTATACTTTAAGGACTGGAGAGCAATTAAATAGGAAATAATCAATTTATGTGGCCAAGGGCACTGCTGCAATGCAGGGTGACTTCAAACCCTTCATATCCCCATCACCTGTTGAGCCCCAGAGCTGGCTCAGTTCCTCTCCCATTCCCCAAATTTAGCTGTTGGCTCAGTAAATGGGAGAGGATCTGTGAAATGCAAGCAGGTCCAGTGCCCAACAGAGCCATCCCAAATCTGATAAGGGCTCCTCACAGCAAAATAAGATCAATAAATAAAAAAATCCCACTTGCAAATCAAAGCCTTTCACTCACCGAGATCAACAAATGTTTTCCCTCTCACACCTGGATCCCCAAGGATCCCTTTCACAGGAGCATCCAGCAGAGCTGGAGAACCAACAGGGTCTGGAATATTTCACCCTTTTTAAAACCCAGTTTTGTGCCATAACTCAGTGGTACAATGGCTCTCCCGGGAGGGTTTTGGGGAATTTTTTTGAAACCCAGAACTGCAGAATTTTTAAGCTGGATTAATGCTCCAAGATCACCAGGTCCCCCCAAGAAGACCCAGTTTGCCACCAGTCCCCCTTCACCCTTTGCTTTGTCTGTGATGCCTCCTGCTCACTCCAGAATTAGGAAACCTTCCAGATGGAAATGTAAGGAATGTAAATTGATGTCTTCTCTCCGACATGAATTATCTGACTCCTGCGGCCGTCTCTGCGAGATTATTTGAGCTGAACTTGACTGTTGCAGTAATTAATTTCCAATCAAGCAAATTTGCGTAAATCTTCCCTTTAGAAATCTGCCTTAAATCAAGGGTTTAGGCACCACATTCCAGCTTGGATTCATTAAAAATAGATTGCTATTGAAAGCTGCCAGCACTGTAAATACAGGCACCACGCCACCCTGCAGGACGGCTTGGATACACGCTTTCCACATAATGAAAACCTGCCCTAAAAACCATCCCCACAGCAAATGTCCCCTGGAACTGGGGGTGCTGGGCTCTTATCAGCAGCCCTGACAGCTTTATCTTGTTGACAGATCTGGCCTTGCAGGGATGGCTTTGAAGCAATGAGGATAAGGGATACAAAGGCTCCAGGAGAATGAGAGAAGGTCTTGGCAGCTTGAGAAATCTTCTTGGAGATGTTTTGTGTGCAGCCCGCAAGTCAGAGAGCAGTTTCTGCTGCTCTCAGAGAGGAGGAATCATGGAATGGTTTGGGTTGGAAGGGATATTAAAAGTCGTGGAATCCAACCTCCCTGCCATGGTGCAGGGACACCTTCCACTATCCCAGGTTGCTCCAAACCCCATCCAACCTGGCCTTGGACACTTCCAGGGATGGGGCAGCCACAGCTTCTCTGGGCAACAACTCCTTGTCCTGTCACAACAGGCACTACTAAAAAGTCTGTCCTCATCTTTTTTATAAATCACCTTTAAGGAAAGGGCAAAAGGGAAGTCCCTCTCTGCGGGACGCGAACATCCTGAAGGCCAACCAAACACATTGTCAGCGATGACAGAGACTGAGAGAGGAGACACAAGGAAGGGTGAAACTGCAGCTCTCCATCTCCAAATCTGTGTGAAATCCCTCTCCTCTGCAAATCTGGGATTTGCCGAGGGTATGGAGTCGTGGCTGTCCAGTGTTGGGAGGAAAGGGGTGGAAACAGCACTCCTGGAACCTGTGCTGGGCTTGCAGCAGCCTCCACCTCAGCAGGATGCAGGTGGGAGGTGCCCTTGAGGAAGGATCATAGAATCATGGAGCAGCTTAGGTTGGAAAACATCTTTAAGGTCATCGAGTCCAATGAATGAGTGGAAATTTTTTCTTTTCTCCCTATTCCTTGCCCTTCGTGTCCCAAATGCTCAGCTCTACCTCAATGCCCTGCTTGGAGCATCTCCTCAGAGGGAAGGGTACCACAGACCAGCTCTGGTGGGCACTCACATCACAGAAAACCAGCCTAGAACATGGAGAATCCATCCCAGCCATCTCTGGAGACAGAGGCTTGACTCACTGAAAGACCAACCCCATGATGTGCCAAGCAAGGCCAGTCCTGAAACCTTCATAGGGCCAGGCTGTGTTAGAGAAAAACTCAGCAAAATGCCCTGAAAAATAAAAGTTCATTCCCTTATCGCTGTCCAAGCCATCACCCAAGTTTTAGAGACAAAGTCCAAGTGCTCCAGCCACCACCAAGCTTTGTCTTGCCCACCTCTGGTTTGTCTCCAAGCAGCTCTGAAGCCCTGAAGAAAGGCTGATGTCTCCGATTGGTGGTGGTGCTCTGTTCAAAGGAGATGTTTGTGTGGGAAAAGAGCAGGGTGATGTGGAGCTGGGCAGAGGAATATCGAGTAATCCCAATTTCCAGCTTCCTCCGCCGCCAAAACCACAGGGAGGAATGAAAACTTGACAGCACAAGCCTGCCCAGTGGTTGAAGCACACCATGTATTCCGGGCCTGTGAATGAATGAGAAACCTCCTGGAGGAACTGGTGTCTCAACACGCTGTTCTGAGACCCACCACTGGTGTTTTGTCAGGGCAAGGGATCCATCATCTTTCCTCAGCACCGGGATCCAGGAGAGGATACAGCTTGTTTCTGCAGGAGACATTTTCTTCTTTTTTTCTGTTTTTTCTCTCTTTTTTTTGAGATATTCATGCACAACTTTTCTATTACTTTTTTAATGAGTAAAGTAATAATTTTAAGTCATTTATTTTAAGTAATAATTACTTTAAACATTCAGTTTTTAAACATTCAGTTGCTTCTGTTTTGTTGGGTGGGGGTTTTTTTAAAGAAGGAAAAATGAAGTCAAATATACTTCCACCCCTTGCTCACCACAGCCTTCCACACTTCTCAGACCCTCAGGAGACAAAAATCCAACACCTGCTAATCCTTTCTCCTATTGGGAGCTGTTGATGTCAGCAACGGGGCAAGACACTGAATATATTCCAAATGCACTGGGCTTTGGAATTGGTACCTCTTCAAATTAAAAAGTCTGAGGAGTCTTATTCAGTGTTTGTGTTTCCCTTTCCTCAGTGAATATGGAAAATCCACAATCCACCACTTCAAGCAGCCCTTTGGCTGATCAATATCTTGGATAAAGACCAAGTACCAAGATCAGTATCTTGGATAAAGGCTAAGGACATTCCTTTCAGGGCATTTAGGGTCCCCCACTTACTCCAGGATAGAGCCTGAGGATCTGACTGATGCCAAAGTCACCCACAGCATGAGGAGTGACAAGATCAGGCTTCAGTCCAGCTGCCCTGTGATTCCAGGGATGCCCAGTGATAAAAATCTGCTGCTCTGAGAAGTTTGGGAGAACCTCTGAGGGGCAGCTGCAAGGTCACCTCAGCCCATTCCAACCCCATGTACGTGGTGGGAGGTGGCAAACCCAGTGAGGAACAGCATCTCTGGATTTGGGATGAGTTCCTCACCCAAAAAAGACAACACAGAGAGGTGTCCCCTGACCAAGGAGAAAATCGAGCAGTGGCAGAGTCCAGCCCTGCTGAGTCTTTGTTCAGCAAAGTCTGCTGAGCTCTTCCTCTTCTCCATTGCAATTGAATCATGGAGAATCTCCCCTGGGAAGAAGCCTGGGCAAGCATGGACTGACGGCTCACCAGGCAAGGATCAAGTTATGGGGGTGTGAAGTTGTGTTCTGCCCTGCCACAGAGAGGATAATTTATGCTCTCCAGTCACCACAGCTGCTGAGAGAGGGGAACGGAGGAGAAATCGGGGAGAAAGCATCAGGGAAGGGAAGAGGGTCCTGGATTGGTTTGTTTTCCCAAAGCTCCCCACCACATTCAGCACTTCCCCTGAAGCTGCATTGCTCCTAAGAGCTATTGAAAACCCTGTGCTGGAGAACTGGGGCTTCTCCTCTGCCATGCGCTGCTCTAAAGCCACTGTCACTACTCAATAAATAACAGGGATGTACACTGAAGGCATTCCTGCCATTCAGCACAACCAAACCCACAACCATTGATAGCACATCTACCATCCAATTGCTGTTTCGAGATCCTTTAAAAAACTCAGACTATAAGGTTTCTTATTTTTCTGGCCTCTGCCTGGCTGTGTTAAGAGACCACTGCAAAATTACTTTCATCAGCTACTGTTCAGTTGGTCTCAGAATCTATTTTCCAGACTCTAAAGCAAAATTACAGTCATTCAATATTAAACTATTTGCAGAGTGGCATTAAGCAGGGGTGCTGGTGTATTATTTACCATGGCAACTCAGGTTGCTAATTTCCCTTTTTTCCTGAATGTGGAAGAGCCAAGACGCTCGGAAATGCTCTGCCCCTGATGTGACAAAATGCATTTGTGTTTCACAAAGCATTTCCCTCACCAGAGAAGCCTCCCTGTCACACCAGGACAGGCAGAGCTGGGGAGGGGAAAGGTGTTCTTCTGCTGATTGGATGACATGGGATTGCCTGGAGGAATCAGCATCCATTATCCCCCTCTAGAAGAGGCAGGAGGATCTGGATATCTTCTGCAGAGCAGCATGGGTCACTTCTCCAGGGAATCTCTCCCTGGCTTTTGCTTCAAAATGGGTCATTTTGAGTATTTCACAGTGGGGGTTTTTATCCTCATGACTTTTCCATGAATGCTTCTCAGCTCAGGTACATCCTGAAACAACTCCGATGCCTAAACCTGCTTTCATTTGATTCAGCTGTGACACCTTTCAGCTGCATCCAGGGATTTGCCGCTTTCCACGGCTGCTGTCACCACTTGTGGTGCACAGCAGGACACACAGAAATGCTGACAGTCTTGCTGAAGGAGCCTGCAATGTCCCCGTTCTGCTGAGGTGACACGAGGTGAACCAATTTATTCATGTTTGGAGGAGCCTCTGAGTCCCAGCCTGGTGGGTAAACTGGTCTTGTAGTGCCTAAATATAATTTACCAGTGTTTTGGACTCAAAAAGCTTCTCAT
>QWTY01047083.1:0-12573 GCA_008033365.1 Pseudorectes ferrugineus | reverse complement strand
TTTTTTATGCTCAGAAATTATTATGCAATGCTTCAAGAGTATTTTTCCCCTTACCAATAATCAAATATCATTTCTTCACAACTCACCACATACAGCACATAAATACAGTTCTATACATAGAACAGTCCTGAGATAGAGTCACTTGCATGACAAATTCAAGGTTTTTAAGTGTTTTCTAAACATTTAGACTGGGAAGCAAAGAACGAGAATAAATATATTCCTACACTGTCTTATAATTTCTAAAGGTTGTACACTTGTGTTAAAAATTACTCTGCAATTGATTCTTAAAGCAAACCCCATAGTCTAAACAGCATGCTTTCACTTACAGTGCTGCCACAAGCAGTTGTGATAATCAACAAAATTTCACTTCTAGAAGGCCTCTAGTGTTTGCTACTGGCAAAAGACTACCTGAAAAACATACAGTGAGGGAGTCTTGCTAAAACTGTAATTCCCTGAGTCACAGAGAAAAGTGCTTCAGAAACTAAAGCAGCATGACAACTTCTAAATGACAGTTTCCCACGTTGGTACCTTCACCTAAACTTCCAGCTCCTTCTTACTGAATGAACTTCAAGAAAATTCTTAGATCTTGACAACATAATAAAAATAACCAAATGCCCAGCATCCCCCAGAGAGACATAAAACCCTCCTCTTCAGGTGCAAGAGAAAGTTTCACGTACCATTGACACATTCAAAGACATCACAGCACTTGCCAGGTGTTCCATCTCCACGCGAGACTATCTGGGGAACGGAGCCTGCCTCGCACATGGGGAAACCACATAAACCAGTGAGACACTCGCATCTGAAACCAAAGAACAGCAAGGAAAACCCCATAAATAAATAAAGCCACACACAAGGTGAAAGAATAAGCAAAAGAAAAACAGAAAGTCAGAGCAGAAGTTACAGCTTTGGCATATTCATTTCTTAGAATCATCTTTTATTAACAACCAAGATGCTTTATCAACATGAAGGGTTCTTTTTAACCATCCAAACTCTGTTGGCTGTCAAGGAAACAAAAAGGTGTTAATGTGCAACACCAATGGTGCTCTTCTGCTCTGTATAAAAATTTGAAAACTGTAACAACTGTGTTCTCCAGACTTGCAACGTAAGGCTTCTCCTCCAATTCTGTATTGAATAATGAAAATTGGTGAAACGCGAATAGCAGAAATTGCATCCATGCATCAGAAGGGTGTTCTTTCATTAGGAAACCACATTATATCCAGTGTAACATTGGGAAAAATTAAAGAGAAAGGAAGACCGGATTCATTAAATCTTAGCCAAATGAAAATAATTGCAAGTTCTCTTTTGGTGTTGATGGTGCTGCAGTTTGCAGAAGGGGAAACCAATTACATGTGACGCCAAATAATGTGGGAGGCTAGGTATATTACATACTGTGGTTAGTTTTGGATCATTCTAAAAGGACTATTTTCTCCATGTAAGTAGTTTTTATTTGCTTATTTAAGAAAACAGCCTAACAAACTGGGAGATATAAAATGTGGGTAAACAATAGTCACGTTTGCTTCCAGATTCTTTGCTTTATGATTAACGTAACAGTTTAAAAGTCAAAACACTTAATAGTTTTGATAAGTTTACATTTAACAGAGTTCTTGCCCTGAACAATGGGCACATTACAGGGATAAGCAGCAATGATTCTATAACAGAAGTTCCTGTAATTATGAGGTAAAGAAAAAAGAACTCTACTTGTTAGTAACTATTTCAAATATTTTAAGTATCCCAAGATAATCCCCACATTAAATCACCCATTAGTAAGAAGCAGCATCAGCCCTTAATGCATTTGCTTATTCTTTATGTTCAAAAAACAAGAAGTTTGGTTCTCCTCTGCCATGCATGTCTCCTTAATTGCCCAACAGCCATTTCATCTCAGATCAGCATCCAATGAATGACGAAGAACCACCTCTCAACAGACAGGTTTTTAATATCTCTCCCTTTAACCTCATCAGTGTTAGATAAAATTGTTATATTCTCCAGTGTAATGTATTACTCAAAAGGAAGTTTGCAAGAAGTACAAGTAAAGTCAAGGAATCTCACAGAACCTCTATTAAACTATTTGAAAAGCATTCTTAAAATACTGCATTACAGAAGCACGTTACTGTAAAGAGATAAAGAAATCCATTTCACAAATAATGTTAAATACATCAAGATAAAGCAAAGCAATTTAACTTCATGTGCAGATAGATGCTACAGTACAGTAAACAGCTTTAAAGCAGGCATTTCAAGGTTTGGGTTTTTTGTTTGTTTTTTAATAATACCATGCTTCCCATAACAGTAAAGAATAATGGACTAAACAAAAAAGTAAGAGTACAGAAACCAAAGTTTTATGTATCACACATTTGCTTGTGACATTTTCTTCTCAATTTATTTGTAAATACAAAGAGGGAACCTAATTATTTTCTTTACTGTGTGTTGTTTGCCTTCAGAGATGTAGAAGGAAGAAAAGGCATTCTGGCTTCTACTACATGTGACCAAAAAATCCAAAGGATTTGTGACAGCAGTTTCCCTTTAAGATGACTCTGTAAATAATTTTACAGAATTACTAATATCTCTCACTTTTGCCGTCCCAATAGTGCAGGAAGATGGTGGGAGGGAAGAAAAAAAGATGACCTCTAGTAATCAATGAAAAAGAAAAATTAGCACTGTCAGGTTCATGGAATTTGCACCTTAACCCATGTGGCAGACTGCTTTGAAAGATGCTTTTTCTTTCTGAGAAGGATGAAACCCAGAAATAAGTACCTGCATATTACTAATGAAAAAGAAAAAAAAAAATCCTTTTAAAACATATATTAAAAAAAAAAAGTGCAGACACAATCTGAAAGGGGTATTAAAAGCCTAAATAAAAGTTGAAGTTTCACTTCAATAACCCTATATTCAACATCCAGATGACCTCTGGGAAAATAGGTAGGTCAAACTTCTTGAAAATTCAGAGAAAATGGCACACATTACGAAAATAGTTGTGGACCTTGATTTTCCAAGTCTCATGAGCTGAAAATACCACTGTTAGTTCTACTGCCTTCACAATTAGCTTTCTCAGAAGTATCTTCTTTCTTTTTGTCTCACATTCCTTGTAACTGATAAGAATTGCAATATTAAACGATTAGATTAATGACTTGTACTTTTCCCCTCTCATTTTTTTCCCAGTCAACAGCTTAAAAAAAAAACCAACCCAGAACACAAAACTGAAAAACAAGAAACTATGAATCACCACTTTAAATAACTTAAGATAGGACAATCTTCCATAAATAGGGATGAAAGAGATATTTAAAAGACTGGTGGGAGCCAATGTTCTTTTCTGCAGAAAAGACTCCCTCCTATTCAGAGTAATGAAAGTTTCACATACTCACAGAGTAAGCAAACAAAACCTCAACACTCCAAAATTTTATAAATTGACTTCCCATTTGGTTAAAAAATAATCCATGCATAGGAGAATGTCAAAGTAGCAAATGATCTCAGATGGACTTTTAAATAGTCTGCATTCTTTTCAGCCAGCTCTGCTAGGAAAACCTTTGACCATTGTCCAGGTTATTAGCATGGAAAACATTGTTTTGGAGACAGAAGTCTGTCAGAAAGAAACCCAAGGAATTCTGGTAGCTGAGCATGGCTGTCACGCTGCCAAAACAACATCTGGAAATTTGGAATAAGTGATCCCATTCTCAGCAAGAGAGCAAGATGAGCTTTATAGAACTAGATTTTTCTGAAGTGCTTCTTGGAGCAGAGGGACGGAGGCAATAGAAGTTGCAGCCCAGGTCTGTGCTCTGCCACAGGCAGCTGTCCACCTGTGTATATCTTACCCTTGGTAATGGAACATTAGGTTTGAAGAAGCTTAGCAGGTCAGTTTGAGTTAAGCCTGTTGACAGTGGCCATGGTCCCTCTCAGACCAATTTCTGTAAAATTCAGCTGTTCAGACTGCTGTTCAGTAAGGCCCCATGCTGGCTCTGAGCTGCTCCCCCCGTAACTGCAGCTTGCGTAAGGAAAACAGTCACAGCAGAAGCTGCTGCAAGGAAACCTTCCCAGAAGAGAAGACAGCACCATAGGGCACCTTCTCCCTTCACACAGCCTGCAGTGACACCACTGCAACACCAAATGGCATTGTGGCATCCACAAGTTCCAGCGTTAAAGGGAGGGCAGTACTTGAGGTACCGGGAAGCTGGCACTCAGTATCTGTCCCTGACACACCTTATTAGCAAAGGCTGTAAGGAAACAAGCCTCTTGGCATGTTATTACCATAACAGCACTCAAGTCAAGCCAAGAACATGTCCTTTTAACAAGGAAGAACAGTCCTGTAGGAGAGTACAGTGTTACCTTACAAAAGGGCCCAGAAAGAAAAAAAGAAGAATCAAACAGTTACACAAGAGCCTTTATGGCGCCTGAAAAGGTGGTGGCATGGCCTAGAAGTAACCAGGAAACCCCAGGAAGAGGTTCTCTGCTCTAAAATTTTGCAAATACACAATCAACCTGACTGATAAAAGGAATTGGTTCCAGTTCTTCAGGCTAAAAAACCAAACGAAACAAACAAAAAACNNCCCCCCCCCCCCCCCCCAAGAAAAACCCACCCAACAATAGTAATCCTAGAAATTTCAACAACTGAGCAAGGCAAACTTCAGCATACGAAGAACCAGAAATGAGATGATGTACATTAACCAAGGCTTTATAGATTGAGGAAGGTGACTCCTTCAGTAATACAAATGGCCTCATTATTAAATTCAGTTTTTAAGTTCTTCAGAAGATAAGTTCATTACCAGTTTAGTTTACGTTTGAGGGGTGTTGTTGGTGGCATTGGTTTGGTTTGGTTTTTGTTGTTTGGGTTTTTTTTAATATAATCACTTTGGTTTTTTCTTTATGTCCCCAGAAATGCAAAAAGGAAAGGGAAGAAGATAAAAAAAATCAAATGGAATACTTGTAAATGACAACTTTTACTTCAAATCCAATTATCTTGGTTCATTTACTTCTGTTATTAAACAGATTTAAAGAGAGAAGGGCTTGCTTAGCCTCAGAAAAGCTGTTTTGATGGTAGGATCAAAAGAGTTCTCCAGGCACAAGGCATAATGGCTATGAAAATAAGAACAGGCACCCTGGAAAAAAAGATTTAGTACCAGTGAATGGGAGGGTTGAGGCAGGGGTGTATTGATGAGAGGGATATTTATTTTGAGGATCAAAACAAAATTAAAGTCTAAAGCACTGAGACTAGAGAAAAACATTCCTGAAACATACATCGCATTCCTGTGGAGATTTTATCACAGTCCTTTTTTTTCCCCTCACAGCAATCTAGTACAATTTGCTTTAACATTATTAACACTTCTATTACTCAAATGTAGTAGAAAAAACTTCCACAGATGTGTTAATAACAGAAGCACTTAAGGATACTGTGAAATAAGGAATTTCCAGAAGAGAACGCCCAGCATTATCAAAGCTTGACAGTGGCAAAGAGTTTAACTGCAAGACCCCGGCTACCATCAAGCACATGGTATAAGTGATGATGATACAGCAAAATTAAGTCTTGACATAGCAATCTCATGAAATTATTGAAGAATTATTTCCATGTTATTCACACCTGAATCCACAACGTGAGTTAAGCAGACAGGATACTGAGCTTTAACTGGTCAAGCTACAGCTTAAGGAATCAAATAAGTGCTAGTCTTGGAAAACAAACTCCAGTCCTACACAGAAGGTGACACTGCAGGCAAAGCCAAAGCCACTGGGACACCACCATACAGGAATTTCAACTAGAATTTTCCTAAATCTTCAGCCACACAGACTGGAGAGTTTTTGTTCACAAATTCAGTATCACTATTTCATGCATTTTTGGTTTTAAAGATATTATTCAGAAAGTCAGTAATGAAAATACTAATTTTTTCATGGAAATCTTTCAGTCATTTTATTTCAAAGACCAATAATAAAGCTCTAGAGAGAGATGACAGAAAAACTGTGGAAGCTGCATATAACACTTGCTATGAGACTGTTTGCAAATGCTCACAAGTTTTACATCACTGCTATGTAAACTGACTCACATGGAAGTTCTTCTTATTTTAATTTTCCAGGGGGTTTACTTATCGAGAAATCAAAGCTAGTGTGCTCCCAAGTAAGAATTCCTTTTTAAAATCTGGATATTGTTAGAGACACTCAACATAATAGTGAATTTTTCTATTATTCTTTATACACATGGGACTTTTAAATACTACAAAAGGCAACTATCAAGCTTTTAATTAAAGATACTGTGAAAGGGAACTTTTTTTTGTGCATTTTTTGCATATTATTAGCATTAGGAAATAGCAAACAGATGCTAAGCAAGGGAAGATGTCACAAAAATCAGCTTTCACATCAAGTAGATCACCATCTTTCCAAGGCTGATTAGGATCTAAAGAGTTCATGTGACTAAAAAACTTCATTTCATCCTTTGACTAATATTAAATCAATTCGTCTGTTTCCCTGAGGGCCAAGACAGAAGAAGAGGATAGTCACAAAGAGTGATGCCGTAGATGCGGTAGGCATACAACCAGTGGCCAAATGCACTGACTTTTCAAGTGTGCTGGTTTTTTTCAAGTACACAGATATACGTATAGACCCTTTTGAATCCATCATTATAGGAAATAAAATACAGTATCAACTAGTTCAACCCTGTATTTTTCTCATATTTTGCCATACCAGCTAGTGCTTTTTTTCTGTTGAAGGTCTCTATGGTTTTTACCACTGTGTACCTCAGTTACTCTTTTTTTAGGTTTATCAGCTTCACCCGTCATAATATAACAAACATTTCAAAACTAAAAATAAGGTACTAGTTAAGGTGTTAATACAAATGTCAGTTTTTTGATATTAGGAAAAGCTATTTCTTTTCTTATTCCACCACTGTTTAATGAGGAATTATAAATATCTGATCCTCTTACAAACAAAACACAATTCCTAAGGACTTCAGGTCAAAAACCACTTACAGATAATAGTTTTACAAGTAATTCATTAACTTCCATATTCCTGTAACTCCAAACTTTCTTACTCCTGAGTGACATCTCCCTACAACTAAGCCATCAGAGATGGCTTTGCCATAAGCAAACAAAGAACCCCTGAAAAACAAGGAAAAAGCGAAAACCCCCACAACCTCCCCCAAAATTCCTTATTGTGTAATTTAGTTGGCTGTTCAATTTCATGTCCACTTTCTCCTCCTTGCAAGAAAAAAAACAAACACCCTAATAATTATTTCATGTTCAGTTTTTCCATGCCATTCATGCTACTAAACATCTTTCTCAAATCCCTGAAGGCAAATCTGTACAAGTTTAGGAACGATAATTATAGAATGGTTTGGGTTGGAAAGGAACCTTTAAAGGTCGTCTAGTCCACTCCCAGCCTGGCAATGATCAGGGACATCTTCAACGAGAACAGGTTGCTCACAGTCCCATTCAACCTGACCTTGAATAAAAATGAAGCCCAACGTTTGCTCCAAAATCTAAGTGTTTTTGAGACCAAACCACTCCACTCAATTAATAAGACCCTTTCCATGTAGTAGAAACCATGCATGCAAGAACTGCAACGCTTTTGTAGAAACCAGACTGAAATTCACCAATGGCACTTCAAAGAACAGCAGTGAGAAACTACTTTTTATTTTAAAATGGTCCACAACCTTCAGTTCCACTTTTTAATTATTCAATAATTCGAGAAGGAAGAAAGAAGCAGAATTTTTGGCTGCTGAATTTTGACATGATGTTTCCCGCTATTTTCTAGAGGAAACACAACTTCACACTCTTCATATAACCTCAGTAATGTTGATACTACCATCTGCCCCAAGTACCACTGGAAGCTGCTAGGAAATTCTCGTATCTACTTCCCTTTTAAAATGCAAGCATCCAAATTAGAATTCTGTTGTCTCCCTAGACATCTGTGCAGTTGCAAGTCTCAAGACAACAGTCAGACATTATTGATCTCTGTGATACAAACAGAAATTTGCCTGTTCAAGTCAGAAATTATTCTCAACTAAATCACTTATTCAATTTCCAACCAAGGTAATAGCTGATTAAGTAGAATAAATCTAACAAAACGCAGTGGGAAATCTCAGGAGAAAGAGGAAAATCAATACTCAGTGTGATCAAGGTACACACTAATTGTTAGACCAACAAGTGAAAACAAAAATTGAAACAGAAAGACATATCTACCAGCTTATTATAAGCTGAAAGAGTTCAAACACCAGCTTGCTTACAAAGAATGGAAACAAACCCAAATTCTATAGCCACTACAACCTCATTCTAATTTCAAGCATAAAACACCACCTAAAAGTAGATACAATTAGGAGTGACTTCAATTTATCTGGCTTAAAATTTCTTTACAAGTTTCACAGTGGAGGAGTAAATATACCATTAACTCACCACATGGTCAGATTAAAGTACTACAGATACTTTTCCATAAAAGGAAACTGCTTGCATAGCAATCATTGATACTTCCTCCCCCAGTGCAAATGGGTTTTTTTGTTTTGCTCTTGGGAAATGTGCTTCTTCCTTTAGGTGGCATTGTCTCTCAGGTTTTCCAATTCAATATTTCCTAGAAGTTGGTGGAAGACCACAGATGTGTGTTTTTAACCCATCATACAGACACAAAAAGCTGGTCTTATAAAAGATGCAAGCAGTATTTACAATGTCTTACACCTCCTTCTGCAAAAGATTTACATGCTATTTCTTCTGCAAACATTCTCATGTTTCCTCTCCTTGTCTGAGGTCTCTGACACTCAGAAGTCAGCCATCAGGCTCCAGAAATGTCTCATGTTTCAAGAGCTTCTGTTCAGGTTTTATTGAGATGGCTTTAAAGAAACAACCAACCAACCAACATATCATCTTTTCCTCATTTGTGTACTTCAGGAAAATATGGTTGCTGGCCAAAACAACCCACATGGTGAGGCTGAACGCCAAAGCAGCAATAACTACCATCACGCTGAGAACACGTGGGAATTCCTGAGGCAGCTGTAGTAGGGAAGAAGGGGAATGCTTGAACTCTGAGTTCAGCAATTCATTACCTCTCCTGGAAGACATCAGGAGAAGATAGACGTGGAACATGGGTCACCTTATAAAGGTTACACACATGCCCTGTTATCCCTGCTTTTTGTGGATATTCAGTACAGTGCAGTCTGTAAGCAGGACTGAATATCTCAGCAGATCTGAATGAAGAAAAATAGTTTTCCTGGGAAAAATATTCACCATTTCATAACTTCTGAGGATTTAATTTTAAAGACCAAAATGAAAATGCCTAAACACCTACTTCCAGATGTTACAAAACTTCAAAAAATTGCAGTGTTCTATTCATCAACCATTAAACAAAAGCCTGCTGCAAACCTGGACGTGGGATGGGTTCAGCTGTCATCAATGTAGAGCTTTCCTTCAACATAAACCTGCCTCTTCGATCAGGAACAGAGTCTCCAACTCAACATCAAGTGTTACACCACCATGGTACTGATGCACTTGAGATGGCAAAGTGGTCTGCTAGAATTGAAGTGCAGGAGGAACAACCTGAGCAAGTTGGCCAGGATGGTTAGAAACCAGAGTTTCTAAGAAGCTGATGACAGAACTGAAGGCATAACAAAGCTTCTGCAGAGTCCTTAACATGCTTTTGTTGGACCTTTGATCCAGCTACCCAGGTTACTCAGGAGTCAATCCCTGAATAGAAGTCTCAGGAAGATACAGGTCTTGGATCCAGGATTGGTCTTACCAGTTCCAGCTGAACCTTCCTTTAACAAAAACTGGGATCCACAACCACTTTCTCTTGGATACCAATTCTTGAGGATGAGATGGGTGGAGGAGAAGGATCTAAAATTCTAGAACAAATACAAGGGAGACCTCTGTATCAGCAAAAGTTGCTCAAGACAGGTGACTGGTACAGGGGAAAATGAGGAAAAAGTTACTCTTGCTGGAAAATCACGACTGTCCTCTAAAGAAGGTTGAAGAAATCAAAGTGGTGAATGCTTTATGGAACACCAAAATAATTTATCATAAAATTGAGGTCTTCCAAAGACAGAAAGACCTAAGAAAATCTAGACAAATGTGAGAATCACAAGGAATGGCGTAGATAAGATCTGAAACAGCCAAAAAGCAAAGAAGAATGGACAGAATGGGTGCACAATACCCTTCCTACTAAATGGGATAGGTGCAAAGTTAATCAGGAACTCAGAGGCCACTACTGCAGATGCTGTCAGAATAAAAACATTATCCAACTAGCTGTGTATGGGTGCTCTCAAATACAATGCAAATATATTTGATAATAGCTTAAAAGGGAACTTACAACAACAGACTTCCCAGTTATGATTCTGGTGGCTGCCATAGAATGAGAAGAAAAGAACTGTGCTGATTTTTGTGTTGCTGGTACTGGATTGCCTAGACACTCGTGTAACATGGAATACACAATACTTGCTGGTAGGTCTAATGCTGTGACAGGTTGTAGACACAATATATGATACAATAACAACATGTCCAAGTGCCATAAAAGCAGATAAAGTACATTAAAAGTAATTGCTTACTGGACAAAGTCATGTAGGGGGATAAAAAAACCATGGAATCATAGAACAGCTGCCATGCATATGGACATATTCCACTAGACCAGGCTGATCAAAGCCCCATCCAAACTGGCCTTGAACACTTCCAGGGATGGGGCATCTACTTGTTCTCTGGGAAACTTGTTCCAGTGTTTCACCACCCTGATGGTGAAAAATTTCTTCCTAATATCTAATCTAAATCTGCCCTCTTTCAGTTTAAAATCCCTTGCCCTATCACTACACTAATTCTACATAAATTTAAATGATCTCTAAAGAGGTGTGATTTTTGCATAATCGTCTGCCACAGGACCTCTGGTTCAATTTACTTACGTGAAAAGACAGCATGGTTGACATATCTAGATAACATATCTACAGATTTTCTGAAAAATACAAATGAAACTGCTGATGGTGAATTTCTCAAGTGGCATCTATGTTGTGCCTAAGACAACACAAGTTTCTATTAGAAATAAAAGATTAAAAGTAACAAAATAGGTAATTTCTTCTTTTGGAATCAAAACCAATTCAGCAATGGTATATAGGAATTTTACATCTAGATCGCTAATCTAGATCACCACTTAGCCTTAATGCCTTTAGAACTCCTAAATAAAGCATACTCATGTTAAAAATATGGACATACAGGACAGATAAAAAAGAGCATCCTCTTAAGAAGATTCTTAAAGTGAAGAACATTTTTGTAGATTTACTCTTCTTCCTACTATTTCATACATTGAAAGGTAATTAAATATGATAGAAAAACCTAGTCTAGTTCTGTTCTAAGTTATATTCAATTTCCATCCAGATATAGCTTAAATTAAGACTTACCTAAAAATCTATTTCCTACTACATCAAGGTATTTCTCATTTTCATGAGCTGTATAAAAGTGAAAGTATTTAAAAATTTGCAGTGGGGGGAAGAACTGGGCTGTTTTCTAAGTAAAGCTTTAATGCAGATATTGATTGCCCCTCTGACCCTCCGATGGGGCTGAGTAGGTGATTAAAATGTAAAACAATATTTTATCATCCAGAGATTTAACACTTGGATTTGCTGACCAAGCACATTTCACGTCTTTACCATACTGCAGACCAAATGGTGGCACTGCCATTCACAGCAGCCCCAGATTGAGACATTTTAGCCACATACAAGGAAAAAATGACAGGGAAAAGACTATTAAACAAGGAAAAAGGAATTCTATGACTAATTCATTTACGGATTTTTTTCAGAGGTTTTCTTCTAAACAATACAACTATAATCCTACTCCTTCATGCTACTTGAGCCAACTGAGAGGTTTGCATCTGTAATGCCATTCAGCTATCTGTAACTAAGTGATAGTGAAATAGTCCAATTCAAAGCGTCTTCATTCACTCATCCATCAAGCCCAAGCCTTTTGGGCTTCATTCTTGCAAGACTGCATCTGTAAAAAGCTTTTAATCCCTTTTTTGGCATATGAAATTTATCTGCTCCTGTTATACTCCATTTACAATTGCTTTTTCTTCTCCTCATCCCATCACATCATTCTTGAAACTGCTTTTTTCAGGTAGAAAATAAAGTACTGGAAATTTTGATAGACAAACATGTATCAATTATTTCTGAACTTTTTCAAATCTAGAACATATTCAGGATTATGGTGTGAGCTTTTTAAAAAAGCATGTCAAGCAAACTTATTACTGAGATTTAGTGAACATACTCCTGGATACTTCTCTCCTCTCAGAAGAATAGTACTATATGCTATATTATCAGCAAGATATTCAAGTCAGCATGCATATGCTGCAAGGGTTCCTCTCAGGAGCTAAAGGACAATGATGCTGACTCATTGAGAGTGAGTCACTCCCAAAATCTGAGGGACGTGTGGGAAATGTAGTTCAATGTTAAGTAGTCTGGGGAAGGGGATACCTTTCTGTTTTATAAAGTAAACTCTGTGAGATAATATTAATTAAAGTGTCCTAGTTATTTTTCATTTTGTTTGTTTGTTTTGTTTAAAGCTAGAATCCAATACAAAAAAAAAGGACTAGTGACAATGGAAGACAGAAATTAAAAAGTAGGGCACTCTGATGGTCCAGTTTTTA
>QWTY01047082.1:55366-67016 GCA_008033365.1 Pseudorectes ferrugineus | reverse complement strand
GAAAGATCTAGAAACATGTCTTAAGAGGAGCAGATGTGGGAGCTGGGTTTGTTTAGTCACAAGGAGGCTCAGGGAGGAGCTCATTACTCTCTACAACTCTCTGAAAGGAGCCTGTGGTGAGGTGGGGACCAGTAACTTCTACCAGGCCTGCAGTGAGAGGACCAGAGGAAATGGCCTTAAGCTGAGACAGGGGAGATTCAGAATGGATAATAGAAAAAATTTTTCACTGTTAGGGTGGTCATGCATTGGGATAGGTTTCCTAGGGAGGTGGTGGAGCCACCATCCCTGAAAGTGTTTATGAGGCATCTGGATCTGGTGCTGGGTAATGGTTTCGTGGTTTAGGGGTTACAGTAGTAGTGCTGGGTTGATGGCTGGGCTGGATGCTCTCAAGGGTCTCTTCCAACCTTGGTGATTCTATGATGATTCTATGGTATTTGTACCCCTCTACTGTAATGTTTTCCACAATGACACTGCGTTACGGAAGCAGCTGGGAAACTGAGGCACAAGGGAAAAATGCAGTATGTGCACAGCCACACTGGCTGAGGCCGAGTGGGCAGGCACTGCAGTCTGGCCTTACAAAGCAAAGTCAGCCAGCACTTCCCCAAATGGCCCACATAGTTTCAGTACTTGCTTCATTCTGCTATTTGTGTCCAGTGGTTAAGTTTGGAATGTTACTTGTGCCATGACCAGCTCCTTAATTCCATCAGGTCAGTGTTCACATCTTTCCTCCACAGCCTAAATACTAAGTTCCATTGTATGAAATGGTCCTTAAAACGACATTTGAAACTGCCTACAGTTGTTTTCATTTTCCATTCCTCCTGATTTCTCTGTTCTTCCTAATCATTTTGCTTTATTATTTTTCCAGTCTGTATGGGTCCCTGCAATTGAATAATTATCCTGTCTTCATCCTCTGGGTTGTCTTCAAAATCACTCTGAATTTCACCCTGACAAACAACCAATTCTCTTTTCTTCTCTCTCTTGTGCTTCTGTCCTCTACTTTACCTTGTATTTATTTGCTTTGACTTACTTTCTTTTCACATTTCAAGCTCTGCAAGCAAGGACAACACCGGGATGTGTAAAATGTATCATAATTCTATGATGCCACATAAGAAATACGAATATAAAAAGGTTGTTTTTATAATCAAAATAAGCACATGTTCTTAACTGTTTCCTGTAAAAGAGAAACAAATAGATTTACGGCAAGACCTTGTGCCAGCACCTAACTGGTTCATCTTTTCCTTCTCCCAGCTAAGCAGGCAGTAAATAGACATGGGAACTGCTTTTTTCAGAGGCAGAGTGAAGGCAATGCCTTTGGGAGGCAGAGATCTGCACTAACTGACATATGACTTGGCTGAAAACCAAGACAAGAGATGTGCTGTTTTCAATTACGTGATTTTATTTCGCTTTATTGTTATCAATGCTAATCTTTGGAGGAGCAAGGGAACAGTTGCTGCCTGCTCTGCTTTGTTTGCCCAGTCGTTCCACACAATCCCCTTGCAGGATGTTTTCCATGCAGAGACCCCACAGCACGTCTGCTTCCAACATTTTACTGTGAAAATTTACTTTTAATGCAAAGAGTGTATTAACCACAAGTACATGGTCGGGATTGACAGATTGATTTTGAAGCTGACTATCTTTTGAGAGCGACATTTATTAAGATTAACCCATGGGCCCTTTTTCCCAATATGCACTTTTAAGCATCAAAACCAAGTGTGGTTGTCTTCTTACCTATAAATTTATGTCAATAGAACAAAGAAGTCTTGAAATTCTGGTAAGTGAAAACTTTCTGGTGGACTGGCCACCTGTGCATTTTCAGTGCCAGTGTATCTCAAATATCTGCATAAACAAATCACAATTATTTGCCCTGTAGAATAATTTTTTTTTTTAATCAAACAATGCTTCAGCACTTCTTACTTCAATCTAGATGATCCTTAATTTAATTCTAGGAGATAGTCCTTGAAATAGTGGTTGTCTGAAGTGGTAGAATTATCACATACTTTAAATGTCAGCTCTGCTGAAATTGTGCAATTAGATCATGACTGATGTGGCTTTCTAAAAACCAAGTCTAAAATTTAACCCTAAAAGAGTCTTCGTCCAAGAATTCCACATTAATGAAGAACACTGTGGAAGGACAAATCATTTACTGCATAATGCACATATCATTGAACACTACAAAACTAACTTTAAAGGGACATAGGAAGTTCCATTTGGAGTTGCAGAAAGTTTTGTTCCGAATTTCACTGTATGGGCTATTCATCTGTTAAGCAAACAAAAATGTCTCCAGGCAGAGAATTCAAGTTCAAGTCCCTCGTATTTCTCAACAACAATCAGATGAAGCAAAACATTAAAGGCAGATCTGCAAATCTTCCTGTGAAATGCACAGGAATTAAAAAGCCTGTTTGCCTGAAGGAATATTAAGTGGAAAAGCAACTGCAAGTCACACTACCAAACAATTGGAGCTGCAATCATGTGCTGTTTAACTGCCTGTTTGAGAGCCTTGTTCACTCACAAGCCAGTTTTCTGGGATCCTAAGTGCTAGGTCAAAAACACTGAAGCCACAGAATGCAAATGTCTGGATCAGAGTAAAGTTATTCAGCAGGCAGCTCAAATCAACTTGGAAAAAACAGTGGCTTTGTACCAGTAGATACTGTAAGCCAGATATTATCTTTGCATGCTGCAGTCTCTGGCTTTCCCACTGCTGCCCATAAGCATTTTACCCATTTTTTCTGTCCCTTCCTTCTCACTTCACCAAAAGGCCATTTTCCCCATTTGATTATTGTTTCATTTAAATGCAAATTCAGGATCAGTCTCTTGTCTCCTTGGATATTTACTAGAACTGGAACATTCATTTTAAATATGCACCATATCACATCTGCAAATTTTGATTTTGCTCTAAGGTCCAGCACCTGATGGGAAAATCCGGCTCCATTAACCCCATTAGCCACAGCCATAGGTTTTTGTCTTGTTATTGGCTGTGATCTTGCTATTTGCATACAGCTTCTGCCCATCACAGTCCACTTTGAAGTCAGGTGGGAGTATTGGATCTTCCAGATTTCTAGGGAAGAAGCCATTATGACAATGCACAATGGTGGAAATGCATAATGGTGAAAATGCACTGTGGTCATGGGAAGTCCAGCAACCCTTGTGGGTGAGCACATGTAGAGCAGAGCAAAGCGATGAGTAAAGACAAGTGAGCCAAGAGCATTTCAATCCTTCCTTGCTGTGACAGCCTTGACTGAATCCTAGCAGGACAAAGGCTAATTATAATTTCTGTAATTTTTAATAGTACTGCTCGTGTTGCTTGCAGAGCATCTTGGCTTCCCTGTCATGAAAAGGCAGTTTGCCACCATCAGGAAAAAAGGGGCATCCAGGAGAATTGCTGTCACACTACAGGAGGGCATGTGCCCATGCAGATGAAGTGGCATTCTGGTTCAACACTTTTACATTTCAGCAACACATCTAAGATGATTCCACAAGCAAGAGCCAAAGCAGTCTGGCAACAGTCCTGCTAAGAAGTTCTCACTATGTGTCCTTTACACCTTCCTTTTTAATCTGTGTTGGGTCTTAAGCACTTTGCCTAAAGGGCTGTCTCATATTAACAGCCATTCTCCTCCAAACCCCAGCTGGGCACCCTGCACCGCTTCCCCTCTCCTGCCACAGTGTCCCTGAGCAGGCTGCAGTAGATCTCCCTTCTTAGAGCCATCTGAGCTGGCCCCTCCAGCCATACGAGACTATGCAGGAGTAGAGAAGAGAGAGAGTGCCCTGCATCTGTTCTGTTTTGCCAAGATCTTTAGTAGTGTCCAAACTACCAAGTCAGGCTGAATGCTGATAGTGCGAGAGTTTTGCATGTTTTAGGCACAGCAGTTGACCCCTTAATATGTGTTTGGGCTGCAGCACAATTTAAGAACAGAAATGCTGTGATTATCCTGTCATGCTCTTCAGAATCAATAGCTGCAAATCAAACTATTTGAATTTTTTCTCCTGGTCTGCAAAGGAATGATACTCTGGGTACATGAAATATTGTAGGTTACCATTAATTTCCAAACCCACAGTGGATTTTTTTGTGAAAATCACAGCTCTAAAGTGAAAAGCAAAGTATTTTAACCCATCCATGTTTTTAACTTCTAAAGTAATGTTTTGGCATTAGAACATAACAGATTTTGGGATAGTTAACTACATTTGGAAAGAAATGTAAAATATTACAGCTACCACAATCACGTTAACTCAGCCACGCTGTACATATATGACTCCTGCCATCATGAATGGGTGCAAAAAAGAGGGACTTGCTCTCATTCCCAGCAGGCTGGGTGCCTGGTGTGGCCCATGGCAGCCGAGCGGTTGAAGCACCAAGGCCTCTGGAGCAGTCCTGGGCTGGCTGCTACTTTCTCATTAGGGCACACAAAGACAGAAACGTTGCACATGAGCAACTGTTTAAAAAATGCAGTTGCTAATGGTGATCTAAGGAAGCACAGGAATCCCTGGCACAGCTTGGACCCAAAATTTAGCCCGTTGAGCTCTCTGCGTGGGCAGATTATTGTTCGGTACAAATTGGACTAAAGTGTGTACCATCAAAGACCTTTTTATTTTTATTTTTTAATTTCCTCACTTCTTTGCATTTTGATTCACAATATTTATATTTTAATACTTGAAGCCTTGATAGTTTAATAACAACATAAATTAATCACTGAGTTTTTCTATCTATCAGGCTATCCTATCTGAAACAAATAAAATCCTATCTGAACAAATAATCTCTGAAGCATTAAACTAAACAGAACAGAAATAGAAGGAAATACTTTGGAACGACTGCACAAGCTCCATTTTTACTGAAGCTAGTGATGGTTTTAATGAGTAGATTTTCTTTTAAAAGCACTAAAAAACATCCAAAGGATTGCTCAGACTCATTTCAAAAGGTCTAAAATTACAAAGACTCTACAGAAGTAAGCAGCATTAGAAGCCACTCTTCAAAAAAAAAAAAAAAACAAACCCAAAAAACTAAAGGTTCCCAACAAATCTAATAGAAATTAGGCCTTCTTGTTGACCTGGAGTTTCACAGATTTTTCCTCTTGCTGCCATTGTGCAATGCTTTCTTTGGGGAAAAAAAGAGTCATGGCAGGAGGGAGAGAGAAAGGAGGGGGAAAAAATCTTTAATGAAAAGATTGACAGTACTTCTTGGAACTGGTACTTGTGCACCCACATTGAAGTGAGTTTGTCCTATGAATGACAAGACAACTTTGAAAAGGTTTGTTATTCACTAAATGACAATACTCAGAAAATAAACATCACTGCTCTATTGTTTTATGTTAGAAGAGCTCTCCATGATCTGAATTCTCTTTCTGGGCTTGATTTCATCTTCTACTCTATAGAATCAGAGAATCATTTAGGTTGGAATATACCGCTAAGATCAAGTCCAACTCAGCGTTGCCAAGTCCACCACTAAACCGTGTCCCTAAGCACCACATCTACACTTCCTATAAAGACCTTAACGGTGACTCAACCACTTCCCTGGGCAGCCTGTTCCAATGCTTGACAAACCCTTCTATGAAGAAATTTTCTCTAATATCCAACCTAAATCTCCCCTGGTGTAACTTAAGGCCATTTCCCTTCATCCTATCACTTGTTACTTAGGAGAAGAGACTGACCCCCACTTCAGCACAACCTCCTTTCAGGTAGTTGCACAGCACGATAATGTCTCCCTGGAGCCTTCTTTTCTCCAAGCTGAAAAACCTCAGCTCCCTCCACCGCTCTTCACAAGACTTATGCTCTACAGCCTATGTATTACTGTGTGAGAGCAGGTAAGAATGTCTGACTTTATATATCATTTCTGTAGCTAGTCAGATATTAACTGGACTCTGCCTGCCTTGGGGGACTGGTTGTAGTTTTATTTTACTGCTGCCAGTAGCTTAAATTCAGCCCAGGACTTAGAGACTGATACAAATGCCATTGAATACCCACTCTCTCAGAACCTGGAGAAGGCAACATATTTTAGGTTCAAACCAAGAACAACGCCAGTCCAGCTTTCCTGTATCCAGAGGGAAGGTGCATACTTGATGAGGATGCTCACATAAAATATGGTTCGGGACTACTGTTGCTAATGACTGAAAGTGATAATTATGCTCCAAGAGTAATCACATCTTTCTATGAAGTGAACAGATTTCATTCTAGCTCCTAACAGGCAGATACCAAAGTGATAAGAGAGGACACTGAAATGCCCTCTCAGCCCTGCAGTCAATCCTTGCCTGATGAAACTGGGATTGAAAGGACAAGGTGGTACGAAGTAGTTCAAAATGGGGTTGCACCAGTTCAAACAGCAGGTTAAAAATGTTCCTTCACAAGGTTTCAAGCACATCTTCTTCTCATCACTTTAAATCTGTTTGTAAGATAGTGACTGGGTGATAATGAATGCTATCCATTTACTTCGCTTGCTGAATATACTGATTAATTGTGCACAACACTTTGAAGATAAAGCACTGTGTTGTTAATAAACACAGTCTAATGATTCTCTCCTGGTTTTTTTAGCACTTCTCTTACTTTGTCCAAGGTGTAAATACCTTACTGCAGCTACAAGCAGCCAGGCTGGCCAGCTGCGTGGGCGACATGCTGATTTCAGCTGAAGGTTTTCACATCAATTGTTCTGTGGCTGTTCCCCTCCATTACCAACACACCGCGCTATCTCCTGTTGCTGTTTCCTTGCTTGCTTGTTCGGGGGCAGATTAAGGGAATTTCTATGATTTCTGCTGAAAAGGGCCCTTCCTTTGCAGCAGGCTGCCATTCCCCTCTGCCTAATACACAAAGAAGGCAGCCAACAGGAGCACAACTGCTTTCATTGACTGCTAACAGTCTTTGAGTGGAACAAAATTACCAAACGAGAAGAAACACTAATTTCCTCTTCACTCTCTTCACCCTGCCTCAGAGTAACGTTAAGGGGGCAATTTTCTTTCAGTAAAGAAAGAAGTTCTCCCAGCCACAGGAGTATGACAGAAGAGGCTGCTGAAATCAGCTGTTAGCACAGATTGATATATTTTTTACACCTAAAAAGACCTTTCATTTAGTTTTCTCTCTTGGACTCCTGCAGCACATGCTTTGGAAAGACAGTGAATATTGCTTTCACATGTAATTGCAAGCATGCACCACTTTAAAGGTATTCAGAATCAGGCAAAGCACCACAGGAAAACAAAGAAGCAACGTGAACACTTAGCTGCTAACACTAGCCTCAGTGAGAATTGAACCTTCTGCAAGGCACCCGTGTCAACCTCGCCTGGGTTAAGAGAGCTGCTCCATTAGGCGATAGAAACACCGAGCTCGTGGGAACTGACCCTGCCAACAACTGTACGCGAGCTTCATTTTAAACCTATGAAAATACTCCCATTTGGGCTATCAATATGCACAGAGCTAACAACGGGCTGAAAACGTGGTCGTGAGAGCGAGACCGGAGAGCAAGACTCCTCTACCAGCCACCCCAGGGGACCAAGGCTGCAGAAGTTCTCAGTGGGTCACATATCTCAAACATTCAGAGAAAAACAAGATTTTGGTTGTAGGCTGTTGGTGTTGTGAATACTCAAAGCAACTAAAAATGAAGCAAAATATCTCCTTCACTTCGTGTGATGCACACAACAGTATTTTGATACAAAATTATCAAAATCAGTCATCTCTGCAGCTAATCCTATGGCTCTTTTTCAGTGCCTAAAACCGTGACAGCAACTATATATGAACCCTTTCTCATACCTGAGGCATACCTAAATCTCTCTTCTGTTTCAATCCCTTCATACTTACCAACCTCACTGACATCACATTTTTCCTTTATGACCCCAGTTTGGCTACTTCTACCTCTATACTTATTTTCAATAAAATTCACAGGACTTCAATATTTAAAAAACCTGAAATTAGGACATGGTTCCAAATTTGTTATGGGGGAAGAGATAAAAATCCAAACCATCATTTCATAAGCCTTATTTTCTTAGGAAAACATGGCAAAAATAAGACTGTATGTCAAACTACAAAAACTGCTAAAGGATTGAGGAGCAGAGATAGTACATAAAGTTATTTTTTTCTACCCTTCTTTGCCAAACTAGATTTAAATGTGTTCTACAGCAATACTTACCATAAGCCTGTAATACAGCACTGTGATCCATGGCAGTAACCATTTTGAATAAGATGCTATTAACACACAGAAGTCATCTGTCTGTTGCAATTCCATCAAAATATTCCATTCTGAGGTCAAAAATGTTTTTCCCCTATCCATCTGCTACAGTTTTGGAGATTCATTGAATAAAGAAGACAAAAATTTTAAATACTGAGCAAATCTATTTTAAGAAGTATATTTATCACAAATCTAATGTGTTGGGTGACTAATAACATACATGTGTGCACTGCGCTTGCCAAAAAATATCAACATTTCCAAATAGTTACCACATTTACAATTAAAATAATGTATTTGCCAAATGTTTGGTTGTTTTTCTTTGTTTTATTCAAATGATGATTTCTCTTCTGTTCCAAGTGCAGAACAAAATTTCCTGGGTATCAGAAGCAAAACATTAGGGAGAGATTCTAATGTCTGATAGAGCCTCATTCAGCTCTCAGCTATACAATATTGCTTAGATTGTATCAGGCTTGTCATTGTTGTAGGAGGCCTAACAGCATCCTAACAAGGAAAACTGAAATGAGGCTTTAAATTTTGCCTCTTACAAGTCTCTTGCTTGTCAGTTGCAATTGTCCAGTCATTTCTCATGTTGCCTGATTTCTGGCTTGTGCTGCCCCTCCTGCTGCCTTCGTCCTTCTGTAAGCGATGGAGGCAGGAGAGGCGGGTGGCAGCAGGAGTTCACACTCACAGCACTCTCATGCCCCATGGTAACTGGTGTGCAGAAAGCTTAACATGTGAATATTCCTACTGCCTTATTGACTTCTGCTCTGAGGCTGGGCCAGGGAGTAGAATCTTACAGAAAAATAGAAAAACAGATGATCAAAGAAGGATTAAAACTGCATTGCCTTTTTGTAACAATCTCATTCTTAAGCCTCCCACCTACTTCAAGTACAGACAGCTGCAACTTCAGTGGAATGTAGAAATGAAAGTCAAGTATTGTTAAAACCACAGATTTCAGAAGAGAAAACACAAACGAAGCACCTAGTGATTGCTTCCCATGACTTTTTTTCCCCTCTAACAGCAAAAAGGGATGTTGAGGCTTACTCAGTGGTTGATCTAGTGGTCTGCTGCCTGCATGTTCCATTCTCTCATCCCATTCCAATCCCATTCCAATGTGCAACTGTTAGCACCAGCCTGACATGGTGGTAAACCTGCTCAGGGAGCAGTATCATCAGGCATTCTGGAAGCAGAAAAAATATATCTCTTTTTCTTGTTATTTTCTGATCATTGGCTCCCAAAAGAGGCTTATTTTATGGGGTCAGATATGTACCAAACTGGACCAAGATGCTGGGGAATTATATGGCCAGAATCAGGGAAGGGGATGGGAACCATCAATCATTGAAGAGAACCTCAAACCAGCTTAGTTATAATGTGAAACCCCTCTTGAAGAAAATAATTATCAAGGACATGTTACAAGGGGAAGGACAGTAAAACAGAGGTGCTATGTGTTCATTAATCATCATTTGCTACTTTCAGCATTCATTTCCACACTTCCATGTATCACCACGCTGAGAGAACGGCTTGGGAGAGGTGCCAAAGGCAGCAGAAATGTAGTTAGAGTGAAGATTTGGGAGACAGGAGTTCCCAGCTACAAGCTCCAGTTGCTGCTTTAGTCGCCTCTAGGTGAACAGTCTCCAGACTCAATCCACCAGATCAGGCTCCGAGCTGTTAGGTGAGAGATGGCTTCCCCAGGAGTCCCATCATGTGGTTAGGGTTGCATTGATGGTATTTTAGTTTGGCCACTGGGCAGCTATGCAGGACTTGGCTTAATTCCAACATGTAAAAGGAGTATACCTTTTTGTCTAGTTAGATCTCTATGTTTGGCTATTTTCTCTAATGACAGTGAACTTTATCCTCCTGGACACTTATTTTGCTAGTTAATTTAAGTTATATTTTATTACTTTTATATAATTTTCTTCCCCAGTCAGCTAAAAAAGGAGGCTAAATGCAAACCAAACCAAATCCAGCAAGACTAAGTAACATCTTCGGGGTACTGTAACATTGGCATAGGTCATCGAATCATTGTAGACTTTACCTTCACTAGAAGCATTGCATACTTAATAAGCAAACCCATCTACTGACAGGCTCCACACTCCCCTTACCAGCATGGTTCAAGTCTTCTCCACATGGCAAGTGCACCATTTGCCCAGGGCCCTTTTAGCTCAGACTTCCAAGTTTCATATAATAGCAGTATGACTTGCAGAGCAACTGAGGCAATCTTTTTCCTGTATCCACCACTGGCAAGGGCTCGGCTGAAGGATCAGGGCCACTGTTAAGAACTGCATTTTGGAGATGAAGCTGCCCAGTTATACAAGCCCAGAAAAAAATCTGAGACCTAGAAAATTCTGCCTAAATGATTAGTTTGAATGAATGGTGGAGGAGAAGTGTAAAGAATGAAGGCTTAGAGAAGGTATAATCAAAATTTTCAAATACATAAAGGGTTTTGTGAAGAGACAACAACCTACCTGCTTTAACATCCTTGTTAACATAAGGGGAAAAGTGTTTCATTCGCAGTAAGGAAGATTCAGATGGGATATTAGGATTACAATAACAGTTAAGAGGTACACAGATGGCCTGCAAAATGCTCAGACCTCTATCAATGGAGATTTTTAGGAGAACATAGAATCATAGAATTATGGAATACTTTGGGTTGGAAGGCACCTTGTGAAGCTCATCTAGTCCAACTCCCTGTAGTGAGCAGGGACATCTACAACTAGATCACGTTGCCGAGAACCCTGTTCAGCCTGACCTTGAGTATTTCCAGTGATGGGGCATTGACCACCTCTCTGGGTAACCTGTACTGGTGTTTCACCACCCTCACTGTAAAAAATTCAGTCTTATATCTAATCTAAATTGACCCTCTTTTAGTTTAAAACCATTACCTCTTGTCCTGTTGTAACAAGCCCAGTTAAACATTTCGCCCCATCTTTCTTACAGGCCTCCTTCAGGTACTGAAAGGCCACAACAAGGTCAGCCTGGAGTCATATCTTCTCCAGGCTGAACAACCCCAACTCTCTCAGCCTTTCCTCACGGGACAGGTGCTCCAGCCCTCTGATCAGCTCCGTGGTCCTCCTCTGGACAAACAAGTCAAAATTTACCTATAGGTGTATGTGATACTGCTCCAAGCGAGGGGTATGTTCTAAATACCTCAGAGGTCCTTTCCAGCTGCCTGGGTCTGTGAACTGTCACAAGCCGCGCCGGGGTGGCAGCAGGCTTCTTCGACAACCCGACAGCAGAGACAGAAAGGGTCTTTGTATATGAGTCCACAGTAGTTTTTATTCAACTACACGTGAAAAAGTCATAGTGACAAAAGCAAAGACAATGGCGAGCCCTAGATTTTTATACGGGGGCGGGGAGGGTATCAGGGAGGGGTGGTACATAGGCGAGGCCGGGGTAAAAGAACCAATAGGGAAACTCTGAGGGAGGGACAAAGGGACAGGGGCTAATGGCAGAATGGGGGGGGAGGAACTTTCTGGAGAAGAGGGGCAAGAAACCCAACAGGCCAATGTGGGG